>RJVU01053643.1:6582561-6594025 GCA_003731715.1 Anabarilius grahami | reverse complement strand
AATATAATATAATATAATATAATATAATATAATATAATATAATATAATATAATATAATATAATATAATATAATATAATATAATATAATATAATATAATATCATATAATACACCGATCAGGCATAACATTATGACAGGTGAAGTGAATAACACTGATTATCTCTTCTTCACGGCACCTGTTAGTGGGTGGGATATATTAGGCAGCAAGTAAACAGTTTGTCCTCAAACTTGATGTGTTAGATACAGGAAAAATGGGAAAGCGTAAGGATTTGAGTGAGTTTGACAAGGGCCAAATTGTGATGGCTAGACGACTGGGTCAGAGCATCTCCAAAACTGCAGCTCTTGTGGGGTGTTCCCAGTCTGCAGTGGTCAGTATCTATCAAAAGTGGTCCAAGGAAGGAACAGTGGTGAACCGGCGACAGGGTCATGATCGGCCAAGGCTCACTGATGCACGTGGAGAGCGAAGGCTGGCCCGTGTGGACCGATCCAACAGACGAGCTCAGATTGCTCAAAAAGTTCATGCTGGTTCTGATTGAAAGGTGTCAGAATACACAGTGCATCGCAGTTTGTTGTGTACAGGGCTGCATAGCTGCAGACCAGTCAGGGTGCCCATGCTGACCCCTGTCCACCACCGAAAGCACCAATGGGCACGTGAGCATCAGAACTGGACCACGGAACAATGGAAGAAGGTGGTCTGGTCTGATGAATCACGTTTTCTTTTACATCATGTGGTTGGCCGGGTGCGTGTGCGTCGCTTAGCTGGGGAACACATGCACCAAGATTAACTATGGGAAGAAGGCAAGCCGGTGGAGGCAGTGTGATGCTTTGGGCAATGTTCAGCTGGTAAACCTTGGGTCCTGCCATCCATGTGGATGTTACTTTGACACGTACCACCTATCTAAGCATTGTTACAGACCATGTACAGTCTTTCATGGAAACGGTATTCCTTTCATGGCCTCTTTCAGCAGGATAATGCTCCCTGCCACAAACCAAAAATGGTTCAGGAATGGTTTGAGGAGCACAACAACGAGTTTCAGGTGTTTACTTGGCCTCCAAATTCCCCAGATCTCAATCCAATCGAGCATCTGTGGGATGTGCTGAACAAACAAGTCCGATCCATGGAGGCCCCACCTCACAGGACTTAAAGGATCTGCTGCTAACATCTTGGTGTCAGATACCACAGCACACCTTCAGGGGTCTAGTGGAGTCCATGCCTCGACGGGTCAGAGCTGTTTTGGCAGCAAAAAAGGGACCAACACAATATTAGGAAGGTGGTCAAAATGTTATATAATATAATATAATTATTATGCAAAGGGTTTGAGTTAAGGTTAGTCAGTATTATGCTTGCAATGGGAAAATGGAGTAGCCCAACTATGACAGCATTAAAATGTTTGAATTTTGACTGATTTGATAATATTTTTGCATATCAAAGTTTGTTTTCTCTGAATTTAAGCATAGTTGAGCCAAACCAAACTCATCCCTCATAGCTTAGTTTCCCTTACACATATTGATTACTAAATAATGAAAATATAATAATGTCAAAATATCAAATCATTAGCTCAGTATAAAAAAAATAGAAATCAGTGGAAAGTCCACAGCAACGTCAGAAGAAGAGCTGGAGAGATTAGGACCGCACTAAGAGATTGTTATAATTGTGAAATGCAGGTTATTGTTGATACTGTATCTGTTTTTACAGAATCATAAATAGTAAGTGAAGTGAAATCAGACTATTCCTGATCGCTGAGACTGACAGCTGGAACCTGGGGCTGGTTAGCTGTGATGTGCTGATCAGCAGGGCCTGACCTGTTCTGTCTGAGCCTTGAGTCAGAGCATGGTGATGTTTCCCCTCAGGGGTCTCCGCTGTCTTCCTCATTATCACCATCACCTCTGACTCTGTTTGTTACACATTAGCAAGTACAGTGAATTTCACAAAAACACCATTTGCTTCCTTTATGTCATTTTACAGAATTCTGAGTAAATCTAAACATGTCGCTGTACATGTGACCTGAATAACTGCACTGTGATTGGACAGAACATCTGGGATCTAGGTTCATACGAGTACATTGTAAACCGAAAAAACTAAACAAAACATGCATTACAGTCAACTGATTAAGTGCAATTCAACTTACCATAAACAGTGAAAAAAATGTATGACAATGCATGCAATTGTACTACAATAGTAATTTCTTGCTAGAAATTACATCAAAATTGGACAACAATGGTCAAAAACGTACATTTACACACAAACTGACCACCAACCGCAACTTTCAGATGCCATCTTTCATTTTTAGCTCAACTATCACAGAATGGAAAGCACAGGAGTGTGGGATATCAAAGGTAGCGAAGGATACATCTATGCTGCCTTCAAAAATCAATCAGATGAAGGCATTTCATTAGAAAAGTGAACCTAACATTGGATTTGGACATGCCTCGATGCCTTCCTACCTTGGAATGCGTCCTCCGAAGGCAGCATTTTTCAGTTTTCGGAGTGCTGGTATTTATGTGTGGTCATAATGAGGTGCAACAGTTGAACTGTATCAGAATTCGAGTGACTGTGATCGTGTGGGAGGAGTTATGGGATCTGGTGCTGAAAGTGTAGCTGAGTCCGTGACATTGATCATGTTAACTAACTGTTTTCAGATTTAGTACACTATTTTTATATTAAAGCACTGTTTTTCACAGTTTATTGTAATACCAGTGCATTGTAGGTAATGCAGCCCTATAATGCTACTTAAGATAAGAGATGTATTCGGATGGATTTCAATAAATACGTGTAATAGCTGCTCACTTTAAGCACACATTCGGATTGCAGCCTCCTCTTTTGGCTCATCGACAGGGAAAGCAGAAGCAAAAGGTCAGTCATCTGGATCAGGAAAGCACTGAAAGGCAAATGTCATAACATTTAGGGCTACGTGTGAGTGTTATTTGTGCTCAAACACATTTGTGTCTCTTACGCTCTGGTTTGTGTACATCTCTGCTCTTTACGTTGGGCTTCATAACAATCATTGTAAGCATGTAACTAAATACAGCAAAGAGCATCAGCGTTATTATTGATGTATCTGTACCCATTAATGTTTGAAACTCTGAGCTGTTCTGTAGTCCCACACCATCCACTTTCTTCTTGTGCATTATTGAATCAACCCAGCCTGTTCAGTATGAGCATCCAGACTGCACATGTAATCCCTCTAATGACAGACTGCCTAATAGACTTCTCATTCAGGTATCAGACACAGCGAGTTAACCAATTACACACTATTTACCACCAGGGAGAAAGGATGTGTTTATATTTATATTTCTGAGTGGCTTTTAGAGCTATAAAATGGTGAACACCACAGGGAACAGGTATTATGGTCAGACTGGATAGCAGTGTTTGGTCCAGCATTGCACCAGAAGGTATGCAGAGTCACAGACAACCAGACATGTGTCATCTATCTGCATTTTGTCTCCAGACAGAAGTTTTCTGAATCACTCACATAAGTTTCTTTGACAGAGAGAGCCCACTGAAATGTTACCTAGCAACATGACACTTCAAGCTTTCTGTGCGCTAGCCGTTTTTGGAAGTCATCGTCATGGCAAAATAAACAGTGCGATCAGGTCTGACAGACACTCAGACTAGCACTAAATGTCATTCAACCATTATTATGCTGTTGCCAGCACAGCTAATGGTTTCTAAAAATTCCTTGTTTGTTAGTGAACCTTCACACATATTTTTCTAATAACCACCAAATAGCTAAAACTATATTTTTATCAGCTACAATACACAAAAGTCATGAGTTTCACCCTACTGCTAACAGAAAACAACAACTGTCAAACAATGGTAGCTATAGTTGTTCAATGATACAACAGATCACCCAAAATTGTCTAGTCCACACCTCCACCTCCTCATCTTCTCCACGACCAGCCTCATGCCTGTGGGCAGAGCCTCAGGGTGGGTGAACGCTGCTCAGGCCACCCACAGTGTGCCCACCCAGAGCCTGGCTACGGCGCCAGGGAGGCCATATGGGCTTAGGCTGGCACACGGCCCCTCAGCTGGGGAAGAGCCAGTCTGTCGGAGTGGATGACTTACCCGCTCTCCACTGGACCTCTGGAGAGAGGTGACCATCTGGTGTCCCTCCCCCCCAAAACAACTCCCCCCACCCTAAAAGTTTCAATTGTCAAGTGTAAGAAAGTGTAATGAAAGAATGGACAACACAATTGCACTCTCTAAGTTGTCATGTGCAGGTGCGAGATCGAGAGGGAGACTGCTAGCAGCGACTTGAAGCCAATAGGGCGCCAAAGCAATTACGTTTATTAAAGAGCATAGTGTATTATTGAGGTCAATCCATTTGCGCAAATGGGACCTTGGTTACCATAGCAAAAAAAAAGTAATTTCTGGTTCAATACATGGAAGTGGTATTAAAATATATTTCTATGCACAATAATGGGAATCGAGGTGGGTATATGAAATTGCCTTCACGATAATGTATGCACATAATGTCATGTTCTACGAAAATAAAGTTGTATAGTTGGGAAACACTTTACAGTACAGGTGCTCTAATATGCATTCATTCATCCTTTACTAAAGCACAGATAATTGTGAGTTTATATATGAAGAACTAAACCATTAATTAATGATTACTGCATAAGCAACTAATAAAGAGTCTATCAGATTAATAGTTTAAGTAATATATTAATTGCTATTAATTAAATGTGTCATCATGTATTGATTCCTATCTTGTTTTAACTAATAGTGTAAAATAATGTACTAATTACCACAATGGGTTGAAAATATTTATTTTAACTTCCAGTTGTCTTCTTTTTTGTTTCGAATCAGTGGTTCGGAGCATGTATCAAACTACCAAAGTGGTGAACCATTAAAATTTCGAAACACTTATGACGTAACGAAGCCTCGTTTACTGAAATCACATGACTTTGGCAGTTTGATACACACTCTGAATCACTGATTCGAAACAAAAGATTCGTAAAGCTTTGAAGCTTCATGAAACAGTGTTTTGAAATCGCCTATCACTAGATATTGTTGAATGAAGCTGTTATTTTGGTTTTTTTGGTGCACAAAAAGTATTCTCGTCGCTTCATAACATTAATGTTGAACCACTGTAGTCACATGAACTGTTTTAAATATGTCTTTAGTAACTTTCTGGGCATCTGAAAGTATATATCTTGCTGGCAATGGAGGCCTCACTGAGCCATTGGATTTTATCAAAAATATCTTAATTTGTGTTCTAAAGATGAACAAAGGTCTCAAGGGTGTGGAACGACATGAGGGTGAGCAATTAATTACAATTTTCATTTTTGAGTTAACTAACCCTTTTACTCATAATTATCTGTGCATTAGTTATGCATGAATTAATGCATATTAGTGCACCCGTATTGTAAAGTGTTACGAATTGTTGTTAAACACAACGTGTAAATGAGTCTAACTACATATTTCTTTTACCAGAGAGATGAAATAAAAGTGAATAAAAATGAACATGCAGTAGCACCTTGAAACAAAAACAGATTTACCAGAAAGTTTCTTGTGTAAACTCACCAGCAGACTGTTTGTCATGCTTATTTGGCAGGAGACAGAAGTGAACAAGAATCAACAGTTCAGCTACTGAGCCTTCTCTGCAATCTGGAAACAAACCTCCCACTATGCAATCTGCCTGTCATTTAACCAATTTAACTTTTACATTTAAACAAGTCACGTGAATTTCCCACACAATAATCTGTCATCATCATGCAGAGTTATCAAATATAGAACTGGAGTGCACAGAGAACAACCTCACAGAACATAAAATAGTCATTTTTCCTGTTCCTGTTTCTTACATGTATCTGTTATCTCTTCTCGTTTCTTTTGTCATCAGAAGCACATGAGACATAAGTAGATTATGAACAAACTTAGACATTTTTTGGATAATTAAGTTGCATTATTATTGTAGAGCAATTATTATTATTAATAATTATTGTTAATTAAAATTAACATTTAAGTAAAACATAACTTTATATAATTTAAGATTGTTTTATCTGTTTTATATGCCAATTCTTGAAATTATGTTTTTTTTTAAACCACCATTATATAATTTATAATCACCTTTTATTTTTATTTACGCTATTTAAATCATCTTTTAACTAATTTATGGGAAAATATGCATTCTCAACAGTCATCATGGCCTTCTCCATTGTTAGAAACTGTAAAATATACAGGTAATGGCACATTGTAATACCAAAGACCTCAACATAATCAAAGCCACTTTAATTCAGATGTAAACTAATGTTTTCAGGTTTAAGGCGCTATTTTTTTCTTTAAAGAAAGTTTGTCATATTCACATTTAAAAAAAAATTTTAAATTAATAGTGCAATATTACATAAAAACTGTGTAGCCACTAATAATGCAGCACTGCCATTTAAGTTGTTGTTATTGTTACATTTGTAAATTATTGCCATTTTTAAAATGTCACAGCAGGTCTTTTTCAATACAACAAAAATGCATGATCACTGGCTGTCAAAATAATTTGTACACTATACAAAAATTTATTTTGAAAAATTGTGGAAATTGAAAATTACATATTGGCTCAAATGACTTCCAAATAATTATCCCATGCATTTAGCACTGAAGTAATCATAGCTTAAGGTGTTCACTTAAAAATATACCTGCGAGCAGCAATTGTTGGGGTTCAAGCGCTTTAAGGCCTGCACTTGTGCAAAAAGACATTACGCTTTATTTATCAAGCCTGTAACCACTTAAATCATTGAAGGAAAAGACAATTTATAGCCAATACAGAATGTGACCAGTCAATAGAAAACTGAGTTGGAGAGGTCGGAAAATTTTTCAAGGTCAAGATTTGAACCCAGGTCCCCTTGCATGCCATTAAATACTGTTACTAAATACTAAATACTGGTATTTTTACTGTTTTACACTTAACTATTATATCACTATATTACACTTACCTATTATAATCAGTGAGCCAGGACTACCACTGGTGCACCTTCATAAAATAGGTGATGCCTTTCATCTGTACATTGTAAGATTTATAGTACCTTGCGGCGCAACGGCAGTGTGTCTGACTCCAGATCAGAAGGTTGCATTCAAATCAGCTGGGATGAAATTTCTATCCACCTTTAGAGCAGTTGTGGCCTAATGCTTAGAGTGTCATACTTGTAACCCGAAGGTCACGGATTCAAGTCTCAGTACCGGCAGGAAAATGTAGATGGGGCGAGTGAATGAACTTGCCATAATTGATCAAATTTTATTCACTAAAATCTCTTCCACTCTTATTACCCACAACTGAGGTGCCCTTGAGCAGGGCACCTAACCCCTAATTGATCCCTAGGTGCCGCAGCAAAAAAAAAAAAAAAAGGCTGCCCACTGCTCCGGGTATGTGTGTATGTTCAGTACTCACTGCTGTGTGTGTGCACTTAGTTAGATGGGTGAAATGCAGAGAACAAATTCCGAGTATGGGACACCATACTAGGCTACACGTCACTTTCACTTCACCTTTTCACTGGTTGGCCCCTAATATAAATTCTGGAACTTTCTTGTGTAATTGTAACTTCTTGAGTTCTCTCTTTAACCCTCTACATCTCTCTCTCTCTTTCATATACACACATTCTCTGAGCTTTAATAATGCTTTAGATCCTCTCAGGCCTCTCTTGCTCCCTGAGCACCTGTGCAATAAAGCCTGAATCTCTGAACTACAACGCTATTTAACGCAAACAGCTGTCAGAGGTCATTCAGTGGGGAGTTTCCTGCAGGGCTATATTTACATTTATCTTTCCTCTCTCCCATTCCTTCTATCTCAGAAAGCCACCAGTCTCACACAAAATGTCCTAATGTCTGCCACCATGTGACCCTGCAATTTACATAGAAAAACCACCTATAGCAAGTCAGCGATGGTAAACAGATGGGGTTCAAAATTAACACTCAACAAATGCAAGAAAATGTTGGCTGGAAACTATTAGGAACCGCAACTTTACATGGTTTAAACTGAAGTATAAGAAAATACGTGGAGGCAAAAAACACATTCTGTTGAGTACCATCTGTACATGATGCACATTTAAGGACTAAATGAAGAAAATTACTTGACTGACTTCAGAGCATTGATTCAAGACACGGTTTAGACTTGAACTGCAGGACTCGACAATGACTTCATAATTATTATTTTTTATATCATTAATAAACAAAATGCAAGCCACAAAACCACAGGCACCACTATTCAGAGTTTTCACTATTGCTAAATGCATAAGTGCAGTTAAATACTGCAGCATGCCAAAATATACAAGGCAGAAGAGAATCTCAGATTGTTTCTTTTGGATATAAATACGTATAATTAACCATATTCATAAAAAGAGATTTGCTGTATGCACATTTGCAAAGCCAGGATATCGAACATGACCATCGCAACCTCGAACTTCCTTCTCCACTTCAAAAAGTAAAGGTATAAATATTAAAATGACGGTTTTAACGGTTAGGCTAATCTCATTTTTATTGTAGTTAATGTGATTTCAAACTTTAAACTAGCTGACTTAGCTGACATTCGCCTCTTCAAATCATGGTGCTTTAAAGGCACAGTATGTAAGTTTCACAGCTAGATGTCGCTTATAGAAGCACACTGTGTTTCCATGGATTCTACTGATAGCCGAAGGGACGCGATGACACGGGCCGTGTCACTGGTTAAAATTGCAGATTTCTCCGGATTTAAATATTGTTGAAAACATTTGGGATAATGTAACTACGGACGTCAACAAAATAGTCTATGTAATAGCCTAACATTGTTTTAGAGGTTTTTGGATATTTTAATTAAAAAAATCTTACATATTGTACCTTTAATGTAAAATATGCCCCTCTTTGTAATGATGGAATACAATATAAATGATACAGTGTTTATCAATTAGTGGGAGTTCTCTTTTTATATTTTTTAAACTTATGATAGTTAAGCAATATTTCCAGAATATTAGCACAATTACAAAAGTGATATTGATTTTATACAGCAGTTCAACAAACAAGAACTTAATATAATTTTGACATTTTAGCATAATATTGTCAATATTATCTGTTTTTGCGCTATTTCTCCAAAAAAAAAAAAAAAGTTCCAAACAAGGCAAAAGAGTTACGCGTCCCAGAGCAACACACAGTCATGTTTTGTAACTGAATAAATCCGGGGTTTTGATCGAATCGGTTCAGTGATTCACTTACACATTCATTGCAGTAACTGGCAGTTTTAATTTCATAATTAAAAGTATCATTTCTTTTTTTTACAACATTTGATATTTCTATATTCAAAATTTTATGAAGGCCAAGTATGGTAAGCCACACTCGAAATTTAACCCACCCAAGTTATTGCATACACATTAGGAGTAGTGAGTACTGAACAAACCGTGGACACTCACACCTGGAGCAGTGGGCAGCCATTTTGCTGTGGCACCCAGGGAACGATTGGGGGTTAGGTGCCTTGCTCAAGGGTACCTCAGTTGTTTCCTGGCGGTGTTGAGAATCGAACCCGCAACCTTCGGGTTACAAGTCCGACTCTCTAACCATTAGGCCACATCTGCCTTATACCCCTGGTTTCACAGACAAGGCTTAAGCTAGTCCTAGACTAAAATGCATGTTTGAGCTGTTTTAACCGAAAGTAACTTGCACTGATATATCTTAAAATATGTCAGTGCCATTGTTTTGTCTCAAGATGCACACCAGTAATGTTTTTTTCTAGGGTACATTTATAAAAGCTACTTAAATGCCTTAATTGAACTAAATGCAATGTAAGTGCATTCTTGCCACCTCTAAGATGATGCATCATTTAATAAGGTAAAAACAAAATGGAATTCAAATTAAGAGGGAAAATATTGGCCCTTAATAGGAAGGATAATTTCTGTCACTGCCCTGTAAGTGATAAACAATAGAAAATATTGGAAAAATTAAACAAATGGCATTTACTATAAAACTAATATAATTAATATTTATGTATTACACTTGTGCATTTATATTACAAGCAAAATATATCTCTGGCATTAAGTCACCAAAACAAAACATATGGTAAAATTGCAACTGCTGGTCAAGCAGGATCTCATAACTTCAAACAGTGCCATGTTTGAGCATTAAAAATAAGTTCACTCAGGGTTCTGTCAAAGGCAGAGTTGCGACACAGCCACAGCACTAATTACCAATGGACATTTCTGCCACTCCTTTAATTTGTTTATTCACTGTGGTTGTTGTTTCAGGAGTGATTTTTTTGTTGTTGTTATCTTCAGTTCTTTCAGTTTCACTGTCATTAATTTGCACCATCTGTCTCACACTGATGTCAGAGTGAGGTGACACGACGAGGTGTCTGTTGTCTATTTTTACCTCCATAACGAGGAATCGTCAGAGAGAAGTCTGCATGCCAGTTAGACACCTCCGCCCAGCCGCTACTGGACCATATGGCTGGGAGGTAGGGGACCTTACTGGGCACTGGGGCAGAGGGTGCTCGAGTTCACAATGATTATACCGGTAACTTAAGCACCATATAATGCCATGTGACCTGCACAGGGAAACAACAGTCGTGAATAGGGTACTGGATCAGATAGGTTCCGTATTCTTCTGCTGATGTGGATGAAACAACAGTTCAAAAGTAGGCTATATATTAAATTTAACGGCTCGACTACTGAATCTACTGCACAAAACAGAAAGCACTACCTGTGTAATCCAATTCCTCATATGAGACTCTTATGAGTTCTTTTTGTAGTCCGATTCTTCTGACTCTAATAAGCCAGTACTTTTTAATGAATCAAAAACATACAGCTCAACCAATGTAGACCAATTCCTGAACAACTGACTTTTTAATGAGCCTGTTCTTTTTAGTGAATCAAACACATACAGCGCAACAAGTGTAGTCCGATTCTTGAATGACTGACATTAACTAATTTAAGTGAATCATCAGAGGTGCAACCACATCATATGTCGGAGCACTTGCCCTTGTGGCTATGGCTTCGACTTAAATGACAAATTTAAATATATGCATTATGTATTTTGTAAGAGGTATTTTATATAAAAAGCAAATAAATTAATTAATGAATAATATTATATGCTAATAAAAGCCAATTATTGGACTGCATTTACGCTGCCTCGAAAAAGACTTAAAGGTGATACAGAGGATCTTTTCGTCGACTGAGAAACCAAAGACTGTTACTGAGTTTTTGAAATGAGCGCATGCGTAAGAACAACCCCCCTCCTTCACAGCTCATTTCGAGGGAACGCCTCCCAAAACTCGTGCACGAGTATTGGAACACGAGTGTTTGTTTACCACCGGCATTCGCTGTGTCGTGTTACGGGGGTTGCACACCGGACGCGAAGCTCAGCGCCGCGACACGTCTTTAAAATTCGAATGCATTGTGTGACGAGCAGGGCGGGCGAGAGCCGTGAGGGAACGGCGCGAGGCCGGTGACGCGAGTGTTAATGATCGTCACCTGTGAGGCGCACCGGCCTCGAGTCCCTCACGGAGGAGCTCCGG
>RJVU01053643.1:6570709-6581626 GCA_003731715.1 Anabarilius grahami | reverse complement strand
GACTCGAGGCCGGTGCGCCTCACAGGTGACGATCATTAACACTCGCGTCACCGGCCTCGCGCCGTTCCCTCACGGCTCTCGCCCGCCCTGCTCGTCACACATTGTTTTCTATGAATGTACGCACAGCTACGACTCAGAAAACAATAGAAAACAATGCGTTCGAATTTTAAAGACGTGTCGCGGCGCTGAGCTTCACGTCCGGTGTGCGATCCCCTTTAGTGGATTCATTATGTCGGACTCACCACAGGTAACTCATAATCTGCAGTTGTTACTCCTGTCTCCTGACAAAAACATTGCATGCGGCGCCTGTGGAGTGTGGAAAGTTACTGGAGCGCGCAGCCGCGCGCGTCTCTCACAAGGAACGTCATGGCAGTGATTGACAAGCCAGAGGGCCAATCGTTTACGCGATCAGATTGGCTGATGGTTTTAAGGCCCTACCTCGTGCACAGATGATGTATATTAATAATATTCCTTTCAGTGCACCTACTAAATAGTCTTTTATCAGTTAGTAAAGACAGTTTCAAGTAATATTGCAAAAATGTATAAAACAAAACATCCTCTTTAGCACCTTTAATTGAAATAACACTTTGGCAATGGAATTGGACTTCTTTTCTTTCTTTCTTTTTTTTTAAATGTTTTCAATATTTTTTCCTTAAAAGAATCATTAATGGAACCATTAAGCAACCATGATCATTAAGAAAAAACTGAACCAGTATCATTCTATTTTTGTGTGTCTATTTTCTTTATTCCAGTCATGAAGGTGCTGTTGACAATAACTAAACTTCTTGAGCCTTAAAGGCTGTGTTTGGTCCTTAGCTAAACATAACAATTTTTGTATTGTAAGAGAATCACCATATAGACCTGAAGCATCCTCTCTGGTCTCAGACCGGTGGATAGGAGTTCATTAGCTTTTCATAAGATATTACATCAAAAGAAAACGATCTTCTTCATGGACTAGCTTGCGGTACTTGTGATGTTGATGCAATCTGCCTCAATTTCACTTGTAATGAGAGGGGCCTTTGGTCTCCGAGCACTTAACAGAATAGACAGAGTCTCAGAAGCTACAGGAAATTAGAAATATGAGCCAAATCATCTGTTGAGAGCTGTGTGCTGCGGTTTGACTGGCATATGAATGGATGCACAGGAAGTGAGGGAGTAGGACAATGATCTTCGCACTGCCAGCTGCTTTAGGAGCGCACGGCGAAGGCAGCGATACATCACTCACTCAGACCGCTCTGTGCTTTGTTAATCCAGTTCGCTCTATGCATCTCTGCTTGTGTGGATATCTGTGTGAAATGTAAACGAGTGACTCACCAAGCATGACTAATTAAACGCTTATGGAATGTTAGGAGCAATGTGCAGATTGGAGCTGGCGCACATGCCATACTTAATTCAGCGTCACTGCACAAAGGGCTTCTAATCTGATGTCAGAGCCAGTCGCAAACAGCGGGACCTGGCAGAGGGAAGACCCACTGGAAAGCATTTCCTCTCTCACACACCACACATACGCACACATAAGCAGCAACACTAGCTTGTTTCACAAACTGTTCGAAATGCTATGGTCAGTAAGTCATGCAACATACATTACCTAATCAAAATAATTTAACCAATTTTAACATTTGTTTAGTTATTTAAGTTTCAACTAGTCAAGATTTAAAAAAAATTAGTTAAAATGACTCGTACAGTGAATTAGATTATAGTTAAAAAAAAATTAAGGCAGCAATTTAAAAATAAGTAAGGTGAAGTACGAGGAACTATTTTACACAGCATGTATAGTGGAATAACGGACACATTTTTTCAAAATATCTTCTTTTGTGTTTCATAAAAGAAAGAAAGTCATAAAGGTTTGGGATGAATGAGGGAGACGATCTCTTTAAAGTTGCTATGTAACTTTAAATCAATGTGGCTATAGGCAGGGCAGGGTTGGTTACTTTTAAAATACATTTCACTATAGATTACAAAATACATGCTTTTAAAAAATTTTTTTACGTATTTTGTAAGATTACCCAAGTTTTGTAACTTAATCTAAATACTTTAGAATACTTTGGAATACTAATATGTAACACAAAACGCAAGTTGTGAATTATCATCTCACAATTCTGACTTTTTTTCTTAGAATTGTGTGATATAAAATTGCAACAGAGTTATATAGTCAGAATACAGATATATAAACTCGCAATATTGACAAAAGAAGTCAGAATTGTGAGATATAAACTCAATTTTGAGAAAAAAAGTCAATTGCGAGAAAAGAAGTCAGAATTGTCAGAAAGTTATCAAACAATTCTGACTTTATAACTTGCAATTGTGAGTTTATATCTCCCAATTTTGACTTTATAAAACGCAATTGTGAGTTTAAATCTTGCAATTCTGAGAAAAACAGTCAGTATTGTGAGATATAAAAAAACTCGCAATTACAAGGAAAAAAGTCTGAATTGTGAGATAAAAAGAAAATAACATGCAATTTTTATGATCCCCCTTTTGTTAAAATTATTAAAATGTTGCATATTCTGCAAAGGGTATGAAATTTATGAGAAGAACTGTAGCTTAGGATGCTTTTGCAACCACCAATTGCTGTTTACATTAATTAACCGTCACAGTTCACATTAATGTTTAAATAAAATAAATGGCATTAAAATTCAAAGAAATCACTTTGGTAATCTAAAATACTTTTTGGATGTAATTTGATTTCTACCCATTTAAAATGTAACTGTAATGAAATATAGTTACTCAAATTTTGTATTTTAAATACGTATCTAAGTTGCATGTACAGTCAAACCAAGAATTATTCAGACATTTCTGATATTTTTGATATATTTTTACTAGTGGGTGCAGGACACTATAGTTCATTTATGCAAGTGAGGATAGCAAAATAAAGCAAACTGTGATATATTATACCCAAATATTCTTCATACAGTGGACTACCAATAAAATCGATGAAAATTTGGAACCAAAAATTATTCAGACACTTTGACCTGACTTTGTTATCTGACATAATTAAGATTAATTTTTTATGACAGTTTAACTCTGAGATCTTGTCATGTTTTATTACCATTTTCTTTAACTATAGTGAATAAACTATATTCATTAATTAATTAATTAAATGTTCAGGGTGTCTGAATAAATTTTGGTTTGACTGTATTTTGTTACACCCGAACCCAGGCTATAGGTCAACAATTTTCTTATTTGCTTCCATTTTTATTTCTCCTAAGGACTAGGGAGAAATCTGAGATACTTTAAAGACACATAACTGATGCCATTATGTCCCCTGGGCTATAAAACAGCAACCTTTGAGCAATAACATTTTCCTGTGGGCTGTTTTAGGGACGCAGTGCAGTGGAAAGGGGAAGTGTGTGTGTGTGTATGCCGGTTGTGCAGTGGTTGCCCTGTGAGGCAGTCAGGTGAAATAGGTGGGTAATTGAAAGCTACATCATTACATCCAGCTTTGTCTTCCCTCCTTCCACTATTTCCCTCACCTCCTCCCTCTAGCACTTCTATCTATCCGCCCCATTGTCTACAGTCCAATCCCCGCACACAAAAAACCTTCCCTCTTTCCTGGCCGGGCTTCTACAACAACTGATCCAATGTCTCAATACTGCTGTGAACTCGTTTCCTCCTCTGCTTTTGTTCTCCGTTCAGTTCTTTTACCTTCTGCCCATCACTATCCACAAACATTTAAAAGCTGCTTTTCTTTGAAACCGAGGTGGTTTTGTGCAGGAGTGTGATTTAAATTATAGCGGGATTATGTGTGTGGCAAAGAGTTGGATTCAAAAAGATCACACTTAAGCGCACACGCTTACTCACGAACATGGTTTATTTTGTCCCTTTCTCCATGTCTTCTCTTTTACTGTCTCTCACTCTGCCACCTCTCTGCCAAACCTCTCACACATACTTCTTTGTCTGAGCCAACACAGAGCGGTATTGTGAATGATTTAATGAAAGTGGGAGGCTTATTTGCAAAAGAAAGTTCACTTCAGTTGCTAGCCCTGAGATCAGAGAAAATACAAGAATTGACATGCTACAGAAACAAATGCCTATAGCAGCTGTATAAAGGGCAGAGATCCAACAACAGTGTTTCAGAATAGATCTTTCTAATATGCACAAAAAGAACATGAAAAACAAATGCCAAGGGAAAAAAACTAAAAGATCAACTTTTGTAGTACATGATGAAATATGGCTAAACTGTCTAGGTTAACCACAGATTAACCTATTATATCCCTTTAAATTTATGAAAAAAAAAAANAAAAAAAAAAAAAAAAAACTGTCAGCTGTGGTTGCCAGAAATTCACCATAAAAAAATTCACCACAGTATTATGGGATGGCATATTTGTGCCTGTATATATACAGACAAACCAAAATGTATTCAGACACCTTGAACATTTCATTCATTAATACAGTTTATTAACTATAGTTTAAAAAAAATGGTAATGAAATATGACAAGATCTCAGAGTTAAACTGTGTCAGAAAAAAAAAAATCTTAATTATGTCAGATAACACTTGAGCAAAACATGGTGGGGTCAAAGTGTCTGAATAATTTTTGGTCCCAAATTTTTATCAATTTTACTGGTAGTCCACTGTATGAAGAATGTTTGGGTATAATATGTCACAGTTTACTTTATTTTGCTATCCTCACTTACATAAATAAACTATAGTGTCCTGCACCTACTAGTAAAAAAATATAAAATTGTCTGAATAATTTTTGGTTTGACTGTGCAACGTATAACCAAATATTTTGTTAAATAATACAATGTTAATCTATCAGAACAGAAACTTCTGGGAATATCCTCTTCCTGCTTTTTACCATAAATTATATGGTAATTAATCATTTTTACATACAAAAACTATACATTTGACATTATTTTGCAGTAAAATTACATATAATGTAATGTTAAACTATTTACAATTTTTCACATATATTGTAAGGTATCCTAACCAATTAACAGGTTTTTACTGTAGCATTTCTGCAATCATTTTGAATTGGACAAATACAGCTAAACGTATGCAAATACATAAAAATACATAGAAAAAAATCAGTAACTGTTTTTATAACAGTAAGTATTGTGATTAAAAGTGATTTTACTTTTTTTTTACTTGTCTTAAATGTGGTGGCTGTAGAAACAGAAATTCCATGTCAATTTTCTTGTGATATACTGTAGACGTTAGCTGGAACAGCCCGAAATTTTTTAGCATGATTTAAGCTAAATGTTTGGTACCATTGTTCTCAGAAAGTATTAATGAATAGTAATATGCTATTACAAAAACCTTGACAAAGAGTTTTGGAGATTTTAGTCTTTCCCCTTTCAAGTAGATTGAAGCTGTACTTGTACGGTACAAACAGCTGCCCAAAGATGGCCAGTCACCAAACTGACTTACATTTAAAGGGACTTTGGTTCCATATACAAAGTCAGTCAAGTAAATCATGAAGTTATAGCTAGATTCTTGGCAAAATTGTCTCATAAAGTAAAAAAAAAACTATTTTTACTACAATTCTTCTTATTTTTAGTCCATGAAATCTGTACAAATTGTGTTTAGCTTGAGTCTACTGACCTTAGATCAGCATGCATTGTAGCCAGTGTCTGATAAAAAAGGGTTTAGTTTCTTCAGTAAAACCCAGCAAGGTTCCTGGCTGTGTTTCTCAGCAGGTGCCCAGACCTGCTGAGTTTTGGACTAGGTCAGGCTGGAGGACTTATCACATGGGAAAGAGGGTGAGAGTGCAGTCAGCAGTACACCATGTCATACTACAGTCTTCCCACCATTTTTTCAGTTAAAGACATTTCAGAGAAAAAGAAAGACTGTGGAGCTTTATTTTAGAACTGCCACAGACAGAAATCTTTGGAACTGTCTAAAAAGCCTTAAAAGACGTACTGACAAAATAAAACTCCGAGAATACACCTCGGTACAGGTCACAGCTTTGGTTTGGAGAGACCTTCAAATCAAAAATTGATGCTACTAAAATCTCTGAGAGCCTTTGAACCATTCATGTGCATCAGTACAGCAGCCATAAAAAGCTTTACACGTTTCATTAATGCATTACGCTTTATACTGTCCAGACTTCATAACTAGTAAAACTAGTCAACCTCAAGCACAGCTCAAGGGATATGATGGGAACAAAAGGTTACAAATGACTGTTCAAGCAATAAAATCACTCAATATACTGTATGTGCAGCCACGTAAAAAATGCTGCTCAAGCCTTTTGTTCCATCAACAACAACATCCATTTACACAAATAATTTCCCTGGGCTCCTCAAAAAAATAACCAGCATAATTCCCAAATTTAAAGCATATTAATGAGACAGTGTTTACCCGCTGGTCCTGGTTATCCCAGAGGCAGACATGGAAAATCTTGTAAGAGACTCTAGTTAGAGTTCAGATGGAGTGTTTAATGTCATAATTTACTTATACGATAGGGATTTGCACCCCTACAGCTGCTCGCTGAGGAGACTTCATGTCTCCTGCTGAGCTCCAGCCCCAGGGAGAGAGAGACAGAGTGGGACAGTTTTTTATTATATTACTTTATTTCGAGCCATAGAAATACAGGTATTGTTCACAGAAAAAAAAATAATAATAAAATAATAATAATAATATATTGTGCAATTTTATACATTATACCCACATTGGGTAAAGAAAAAAAAACAAAAAAAACAAAAGAAATGCTCAGAATAACAATAAGTATATTTCAGACAAGTTCACGGTATATATATTATTATAGCTCGAAAAGGAGTGGGAAGAAGACAAACTTATTTAACCCCACCCCCTATTCATCTAATGAATGGTTACCAATATAAAGAAAAATATATTTATATACAATATCTGACCTATGTCATACATTATAAAGAACAATATAATTATATACAATAGCAGACCTATGTCATACATTATACCTTAATAATTACATCCAAGTACATTACACACATATACAATGTAGATATTTCTATCTATGCTATGATACTTGTCAATATAAATATTACTGTTATAACTCATATTACCATCGTATCTCATCATATATCATCATATATCAATATATTAGTTGAGAATTGTGAATAATACTTTCAATTATATATAATATACTATATCTTACTATTTAAGCATGACAATTGTATTAAATAATTATGATGGCTTTTTAGCAACGATGGCCATGAGTCAGTATCTCTCTCTAGGTAAACATGCGAGGCAACCTATCTCTCCTTTGATACAGATAGCCTGTATAGGTTTACATTTGTGTCCCAAAATGTATCACCTATTATTTTATAGATATAATTTTGTACTTATTTCTTTTAAGCATTTCCTTTCTGACATTAGTCTTCATTTCTTCATTAAAAAAGTTTTACACATCAAGAAATTATGTAATTGCAACTTCATTTATTTAAACGTTACAATTACTGAGGCAGAAATGGTCTTCCATAGAATTTCTCTAACAGAATTAATCATGGCTGTCTGCAACAAATGTAATGGTAACAGAAAATTTACATTATGATGCATCCACTGTCATATTGACCAGCACACCATAAACAAAAAAATAATTACTGGGTGCACCTTTAACTTGATCCAAATGCAAAAGAAGCTGTAAAGGATGGAAGTAGAAACACTGATACATAATGGCCCGGTTTTACAGGCCTTAGTTCAATTAGGCCATCTAAGCAGTATTTCTGAATGTGCGCTAGAAAAAAACATTACTGGTGTGCACCTTGAGACAAAACAATGGCACTGACACATATTTTAAGAAATGTCAAGGCAAGTTACTTTCAGTTAAAACAGCTCAAACTTACATTTTAGTCTGGGACAAGCTTAAGCCTTGTCTGTGAAACTGGCAAGGGTGTAGATTTGGTTTGAATATTGGGGGGGCTAAACGTTGGTATGCTGCCTGTTATTTTATTTTTTTTAATTAAAAAATAATAACAATAATCAGTTTTATGTGTAGTGTTATTGGATCTATCGATCTATCGATCTATCTATCTATCTATCTATCATATATTGCCAAAAGTATTGGGACATCCCTTCAAATCACTGAATTCAGGTGTTCCAATCACTTCCATGGCCACATGTATATAAAATAAAGCACCTAGGCATGCAGACTGCTTCTACAAACATTTGTGAAAGAATGGGTCGCTCTCAGGAGCTCAGTGAATTCAAGCGTGGTACCGTGATAGGTTGCCACCTGTGCAATAAGTCCATTTATGAAATTTCCTCACTACTAAATATTCCACGGCCAACTGTTAGTGGTATCATAACAAAGTGGAAGCAATTGGAAACAACAGCAACTCAGCCACGAAGTGGTAGGCCTCGTAAAATCACAGAATGGGGTCAGCGCATGCTGAGGCGTACAGTGTGCAGAAGTCACCAACTTTCTGCAGAGTCAATAGCTACAGACCTCCAAACTTCGTGTGGCCTTCAGATTAGCTCAAGAACAGTGTGTGGAGAGCTTCATAGAATGGGTTTCCATGGCCGATCAGCTGCATCCAAGCCATCACCAAGTGCAATGCAAAGCGTCGGATGCAGTGGTGTAAAGCACGCCGCCACTGGACTCTAGAGCAGTGGAGACGTGTTCTCTGGAGTGACGAATCACGCTTCTCTGTCTGGCAATCCGATGGATGAGTTTGGGTTTGGCGGTTGCCAGGAGAACAGTACTTGCCTGACTGAATTGTGCCAAGAGTAAAGTTGGTGGAGGAGGGATTATGGTGTGGGGTTGTTTTTCGGGGGCTGGGCTTGGCCCCTTAGTTCCAGTGAAAGCAACCCTTAATGCTTCAGCATACCAAGACATTTTGGACAATTTCATGCTCTTAACTTTGTGGGAACAGTTTGGGGATGGCCCCTTCCTGTTCCAACATGACTGTGCACCAGTGCACAAAGCAAGGTCCATAAAGACATGGATGAGTGAGTTTGGTGTGGAGGAACTTGACTGGCCTGACCTCAACCCGATAGAACACCTTTGGGATGAATTAGAGCGGAGACTGCGAGCCAGGCCTTCTCGCCAACATCAGTGCCTGACCTCACAAATGCTCTTCTAGAAGAATGGTCAAAAATTCCCATAAACACACTCCTAAACCTTGTGGAAAGCCTTCCCAGAAGAGTCGAGGCTGTTATAGCTGCAAAGGGTGGGCCAACTCCATATTAAACCCTATGGATTAAGAATGGGATGTCATTAAAGTTAATGTGCACATAAAGGCAGGCGTCCCAAAACTTTTGGCAATATAGTGTATCTACAAGCATTTATGATCAATAGATAATTTGATTAAAATGAGTCGAAATGAACACATTTTAAATGATTACAAATTCAACATATACAAATATGAAAGGGAGCATTTATTTTGAGCTTATACACCTCATAACTTTATGAAATGTTTGTATAATCATTCATCAAATTCTAACATAACTGAGAGATTCTAAAAAGAAAGAAATTATGTTAAATATTGAAACCGCCAGTAGGCGGCAGCGATTCGCTGTTTTAATGAGTAAGCCATAAGTGAATAATTTTGTCATTGGGAATTACAGTCACTATTGAAAAATGAACTAACATACGGCTGTTTTAGTAACTTGAACTGATAGTTATGGCTAAATTGCAATGGATTGAGTGTCCTTAGCTATTACACAATATTCTCATACCTCCTTCTCAGTACATGTTTTATTCTGTTTAACGTCCCTCTTTGACCAGCAGTTTAATATAGTCTGCTGGGCAGGGCTTCTCTTCATTTTTGATGCTACCTGTGCTCTCCCATTCAAACAGCAGTTGCAAAGCATCACTCACGTTGTGTTGGTGAAAGAGCAAAGCATTGGTTGGGCGTTACCAATCAGTTCAATGGAGGGAGAGTATTTTTTGGTCTGATTTATTATGACAAACTCATATTTGATTAGGAACAAAATGGTTGTTACAAAATAAATTAATTCTACATATTTTTCATCTGATCTACTGTGATTTTCATGTTGAAATATTGGGGGGTTGTAACTGATGGATTTGAATCCATCAAACTACGCCCCTGGAAACCGGGGGCCAAAAACACAGGTTGTGAAAAAAAAAAAAAAGTAAATTAACACAACGGTAAGACATATTGAACAGATTGTGTGTCCAACACTCACAGCCATGTTTTGGTTTTCATCAAATTCTAATGAATGGCTGATTTAAGCTTGTCTTAGTTCACATTCTCAAACATGCTGTCCCTCTTTCAGGTTACTGTAGTTTTAATCCTGCCAATCCCTCTATATTTGGCGCAGGTGCTCATGGTAGAAGCAGAAATGCATTTACTCCCTCAGTAAGAATATTAACCCCTCAGAACAGAAGGTTTAGTGAATGTCAGAGCTAGAACTCTGAGGCTGGATGCTTTTCCCTCTGTGCTGTCTGTCTGAATTTATGGACTCTATTCATTTCCTCTGCCGGAATTCCTTCACACAGGAAATGAATCATGGATTCTGACATAGAGTCATAGGAGGGTTTCAGCAATAAGAGCAGCTTTGGGTGATAAATGGGGGAGTGATTTTTCCCCACAATCCGTTGCATTCTCGATGTCACTGTGGGGCCGACACATTGTGACCAGCACTGGACGGCTTGCAGAATTTTTTAACTTTTGCCTGCATTTTGATAGTAAGACTGTTCGTAACAAGACCAAAAGCTACATATTTAACTTCAGTTGTTACAGTAACTCACTCTCCAACAATTCAAGATTTTCTCCAAATTTCTATCTGCATTTCTTGTCATTTTTCATAGCTTGCTATCTGTCTTGCGCTCCTCCTTGCCATCCTTTCCTGTCTCCTGTCGTGCTCCCTTAATCACAAATGGCAGGTTATTGATTTGTGGTTGGGGCATTTTTCAGAAAATAGCACCTGACTGACAGTGCATCCATGACCAAAACATCATTCTCTTTACAGAGACATTGTGTGTGTGTGTGTGTGTGTGTGTGTGTGTGTGTGTGTGTGTGTGTGTGTGTGTG
>RJVU01053643.1:6553108-6570645 GCA_003731715.1 Anabarilius grahami | reverse complement strand
ATGTTGGGGCAAGGTTGAGAAATCAGACCTTCCCTGACTATAAAAAAAGGAAACAGGCCAGTTCACGCACAATCGTGATTAATTAGCTGCCCATCATGGCGGCTGTGGGTTCTAAGAATGGATGGATTGGCCATTAGAGCTGAATGGAGGAAAAAGAGGCCAGCAAGGTAAGCTGTCTGGGGCCTGACGGCTGGAGACATGGCAGGGAGAGAGCATGTTTGCCAAGTCAGTCTAAAGTCTATGATGACAGACAGACAGACACAGATACACACACGCAGATCAGTAGCCCCATTTTCACGAACCATCATTTATAGAATGAACAGTGTAATATATGCCCAAAAATGATTTGAAAAATACACTTCTTATATCAGCAATGCTGCATTTATTTGACCAAAAATTCAGGAAAACAGTAATATTGTGATTTAATTTTTTTTTTTTGTATATTTCAGTGTCACATGATCCTTCGGAAATCATTCTAATATACTGTTTTGCTGCTTGAGAAAGATCTCTTATTATTATCAATGTTTATTTATTATATTATATATTATTTATTATATTACATTTATTATAACATGCTGAATATTTTTGTGGAAATGGTAATACATTTTTCAGGATTTTTTGATGAATAGAAAGGTCAAAAGAACAGCATTTATTTGAAATATAAACCATTTGTGACATTATAAATGTCTTTACTGTCACTTTTGATCAATATGATGCATCCCTACTGAGTAAAAGTATTCATCTCTTTCAAAAAAAAAAATCTTAGTAAGCCCAAACAGTCGTAAATACAACATGTCAAATCAAAAGGTATTTATTTTAACAACAGCACAATCACACTTTAAGTAAAACATTTCACAACAAGAATTATGTGCAGAGCAACACTGAAACATTTGATATGTGACTTAAGTCTCCAAAAGTGCCCAAACAAACTGTACATTGTTAAAGATTTTGGCATAGCATAATAAACACATACCTTCGCAAATTAATTAGCATAATCATAGCTTACCCGTGTTTGACCTCTTTTAATGAAGACCCAGGCTAAGTTCCTTTGCCACAACAGTACCAAATCATTCCTTCTGTGCGCTATTTCTCTCTCCCTCCCTCTTCTGAGGTATCCCACAGTGAGCTTTGTCTGAAGCATTGGTTATTGCTATCAGCACTCTGAACCGCTAATTATTCTCTACCCTATATCTCACATTCACAAACAACACCTAAGCTTTATTTAAACTTTGCTTCCTGACACACAGCTACTACTGTGACTTTGCAAGAGCAAGCCATATATGGTTGTGCTGCTAGAGACTTATTAGTATATTACCAGTGATAGGAATAACGGTGTTATAAATAAACGGCGTTACTAACGGCGTTACTTTTTTCAGTAATAAGTAATCAAACAAATTACTTTTCCCCCAGTTACAACACCGTTACCGTTACTGACAATAAAATGCCGCGTTACTATAATTGAGCTCACTAAAGCGGTTTTCATCCGAGTAGGCTTTCTCTCAGCCATAGGACCTTCAAAGTCTTTTCTCTGGTGTGTGTGTTGGGTTGGGACACAGGCTAACTGATGATGATTGGTGTGTGACTACAGATGATAGACCTGCAAAGCGTTTTGTTGTAAAGAAATAGTACAGGTCAGTCATACACAAATACAATTTTAAACTGATAATAATGTACGATGCTCTGTGTGTGTGTCTGTGTCAGAGCATGCGAGTGAAGCGTGAGCTCAAACCAGAATACCCTTTGTGACATGCTGGATCGAAGATATGTGAAATAAGTTTTTTCAAGTCGACTAGTAGCTGTTCATTTAAGTCATTAGTTGACTAATCACATTTATAATAATTTAATTTCTTAAATACCGGAGAGAATAAACCATAATAATGAGCGTTTACGTAATGTAGGCTATATAGCACTTAAGTGCACGGATAAAGCTTGCCATAAAGAACCAACAAAAGTAATGATTATGAATGTGACAAACAGCAAGGAGACATTTTAATTGTTTATTAATAAACTAGTGTTTTCTGAATCAGTGTCGGCTGCAAAGATGAAGTTGACATTGCTGACCTCATCTTCTCCGCATAGTGGACGCGCCTAGAGAGAGAATGCACATTTCATTCAGATTACATAATCAGAGTAGCCTATTTATTTTCGTTTTGAATTATTTCCTTTAAAAGTATATATTTCAAGTTTTTATAGATATATTTCTCATGTCTGTGAGCCAAGGAGCCGCTGAGTTTCGGTTCATTTAGCCTACAAGAGGCGCTCCAGTTCACAAGCAAGTGATCGCGCCAGCGCCTCCATGTCATGATTGTCTGCTATATTTGCTTCTCATTTATTAAATCCAGGAAATTGGTTGATGAAACAGTGATTAAAATTAAGATCCAATTTTTACAAAATTAAATTTACTTTAAAGAAAGGCTTTCTACAAAACTGACGCATGTCTGACCCACTCCATGTCTCCTGATATATTGCGCGTCTTATGATGTATTCTTACTCATGCTGTTCACTTTTCTTAATCAAATAGATAGACTTAAAAAATAACATAGGCCTATTTAAACATAAATATGAAACTACGTTTTCTTTAATGGCTACACTCTAAAAAATGCTGGGTTAAAAACAACCCAAGTTGGGTTGAAAATGGACAAACCCAGCGATTGGGTTGTTTTGACCCAGCAGTTGGGTTAAATAAAACTACCCAGCAGGTTGGGCAAACATTTAACCCAGCCGCTGGGTTAAAACAACCCAATCGCTGGGTTTGTCCATTTTCAACCCAACTTGGGTTGTTTTTAACCCAGCATTTTTTAGAGTATACCAACACGTATAGTACAACACAGTCGTGAGCAGGAGCGGATCATGAGTCACGAGTCGGATCAAGCATAATTTATTTTTTGACTTATATTTAATATTGGGGGCATCCAAGTTATTTGACATAGGGGCCTATTTGAAAGAATTTTTAAAAAGTAACAGTAGTTACTTTCCCTGCTAATTAGTTACTTTTATAATGACGTAACTCAGTTACTATTTGTGAGAAGTAACTAGTAACTATAACTAATTACTTTTTTAAAGTAACGTGCCCAACACTGTATATTACCCATAATAAACCCAACTCAAAACTCAATTTAACTGCAACTGAATCTTGACAGACCATTTGAACGAAGAGGGGCCTGACATTTCAAAGCTTGCAAACTGATTTTAGTGGCCTAATAGTTTGTTTCATCAACACAGGTTGATAAAATTGACACTTTCTCAATCAAGGACACACATCTCTCATGGCATCATCACATACTTATGCTTTCCCGTTACAATGTTACACCACATGACACTAGTTTATGATTTTGTGGACAGGTTACATTTTGCAAGTCCACCTCTGCTGCTGTCTGTCAGTCAGTGTCCAGCTTGTTACTGGATGGGATGCTCTGGATGTGTGTCATTTTATCAGGCTATGGAGAGAAACATCACCTCTAGTAATTGCATGTCCATACCAGTGTTAGTTTAACATTATATCAACCGTGGCTCATCTGTATGGGCAGGTGGGGCAGAGCCCCACCAAAATATTCATCCAAACATAGACCTCTAAATACACTGAATTAATAATAAATTATAAATGTGTTCAGCATTCTGCAACAAATATTTTCGGATTTTCTAGAATATTTTAATTCGTAAAGTAAGCAGGATGTTAAAATGTAGCGCAAGGATTCTAGAGGCATGTATTGATAAGCGGGGCAGCCGGTCTCAGAGCCCATCCCTAGCTTTACAGCGCCACACAGATTTCCAATGAAAATCTGTGGTGAAAAATGGAACTGCAGCACACACTCTTAGAGAGCCATTAAGGCAGATTTCAGGCTGCCCCGCTTATTTTCATGTGACATTAGCTTAAGTAAACCTCTCTCCAGACCAAGACCATAGAAAAATGCGTGTGTAGTCTCGCATAGCCTGACCTTCTGACCGACGGCAGTAGGTCTGGACTCTGTCGCAGCTTTCATTGGCCAAGGACTGCCCAAGAAGACGTTTGACTGACATGTAACGCAACCAATCACAGTTCGTTTTGTTCCGCGTCATGGTTAGGGAAAAAAAAATGTAGAGTTGATGTCCTTACAATAACAGACCGGCATGCATCTAATAAATTATTAATTCAAGAACGTTGTCCAAGTTTACTGCAACAATGGAGCCGTGAACTTCATATACTTTTGAAAATCCAGTGTTTAGTTCAGGGGTGGGGAACGTTGATCCTGGGGGCCATTGACCTGCAGACTTTAGCTCCAACTCTGAAAAAAACACTCACCTGCCTGTAACTTTAGTAATCCTGAAGACCTTGATTAGCTTCAGGTGTGTTTAATTAGAGTTGGAGCTAAACTCTGCAGGACAATGGCCATCCAGGATCAATGTCCCCCACCCCTGGTTTGGTTGATCCTGGTAAGCGCTCATTCTCACAGTTGTAAACATGACGGCGTTCTTCTTCTATGAAGGGATTTGGTGTCACGGCATTTGTTTCCAGACGGACCATTAAAGAAAGCGACACGCATGTCTCCCGGACATCCTGTAGAATCCAACCAACTAGATGACGACTTTGAAAATCATGAAGTGTTTCCAGTTAAGTGTGCCATATGCATCAGACATTCAGCCAACGGTCTGTGGGCGTGACATCTGAGGCTGAGCCTCAGCCACCCTTTGGCATCGCAGCGTTTTTTTTTTTTTTTTCAGTTGAGACACTTTGTTGCTACGAAATATCTGCGGCACTGTCACTTGTAACTGATTTCACAGATAATATGTTTCAGACTAAAAATGTCGACACAATGTAAAGTACTTGCTATGTTCGGAGACCAGCAATATTAATTTCTCATCCATTTTGTTTCCTTCTCTGCTTGTTGATGTCGTTACACAGCAAGAATATTGTGACAGTTGGTCGCTATTGTATTTGTCCTGCCCCTCCTCCACTCTGATTGGACGGCTGACTAAAAAGTGACAGTGATTAGCGCTGCATTTTACTCAAATGGTAGATGTCCACTGGTGCAGAGCAGAGCGAGCATTTTCAATTAATTCCTATGAAAGTCGAGCTTCATAATCCCACAATGCACCTCGTGACCGCGAAGCTCGACTTCCATAGGAATTAATTGAAAATGCTCGCTCTGCTCTGCGTCAATGGACACCTACTGAAAGTCGAACATTCTTCAACTCAAGGCGACCGGTAAAAAACACTGAGCGCTTCAGCATGAAAAAATTGCTCAGCGCCTTGTTGCGCACCTGCCGTCTAAAAAACATGGTGCTCCCATTGCAAACAACTGAAAAAGTATGCTAAACACTGGAAAAAAAGGCTTTGGTGGACACACAGCCTTATAGTATGGTTAAAGTTTATTTCAATGGTCCACTTTAGACATTCTAAGTAACTTTGCAACTACATGTCAATTTACTCTCATTAGAGTATCAGTAGTCTGTTAGTAGATTTTTTTATGTTTAGTTAACAATAATAACACAGTTCCCTACACAATGAACAAAAATATTGGTGTAAGATTTCTTTTGAAACAATTTTCACGCAGAAATTGCAAATTTTACAAATAATTACAAAGAAACAGCAATTTAACACATTGAATTAAATGTGAAATTTTGAATGATTTTAATCATCATTTTTACAGTACATTTTTGCCCTCACCAGGTTTAACTTTGTCAAATTAAGATGCATTTGGCATTTCTACTTCCTTTATTCTTTCTTGAACCTTTCACCCAGTGCCTTATGTGCAACTTATGTCCCACTCTGTCTCCTCTCCACCAATAAGCTCGTGTGTGGTGGGCGTTCTGGCGCAATATGGCTGCCGTCGCATCATCCAGGTGGATGCTGCACATTGGTGGTGGTTGAGGAGATTCCCCCTTCTATATGTAAAGCGCTTTGAGTACCCAGAAAAGCACTATATAAATGTAACAAATTATTATTATTATTAACATTTTAGTTAACAATTTAAGGCCCCTTTAAACCACCCGCACACACACACACTCAAGCGTACACAAATACAAACACATGCACACAAGAAAGATATTTTGAGAGTGCCATCTGCGATCGTGCCAACAGACTGAAGTTCCTGTAGATGTCTCTCTTGTTGATCAATCCTTAATTATTCCCTCGACTCCTCTTCTGGCTCAATGCCCTTCAATCCCACACTTTTAATTACTTTTTTTTAAAGAGAAACAAACAATTATGCAAAGATCTTCACTCCCTTTATTTATGGAGGAATACCTTTGGGAGGAAGAGTGGGGCAAGAGAGAAGTTAATAAGTGCTCATCCTTCTCTTTTTTGCTAAATAAATGAATTGATAAACAAAACGCCTAACCAAACTTGCGGCCTGACAGCAGGCAGAGTCCCAGAAGGCATTGCAGCATCAGTGGATTTTTGTCTGAGCACTGTGATTGGATAGATCCCTGGCTCCAGTGTGGCCACGAGGCACAATCAGACGTGGCACTGTTGGAATCTCTTGGCCTGGTCGATGGGGCGTATTTAATGGCTGCTGTTGTTTCCTGCTTGTAGACGATAGTGTTGAATGAATTAGATTTGTGGCCTCTGCGGCTCACAGATCATCCATGAATAAATATTACAGCATATATTTATGACGTATTGATTTGTCTCCGTGCTCAGACAAAGTGCTGATTATGTACAGCGGGCGCTTTGAGAGTCGAGGGAGTGTGTGGTGCCGTGCACCGTTCTGCTTTGCTCTGAAGGAGAACAATAACTATTAGCTGAAGTCAGTGTGACTTTGGTTATAGGTCATGTCTCATTAATATGAGGTGATTTCAACAAGCCACCTCTTATACCTCAGATGACCACACTAATTAAAACAGTCTCTCGTTTTCTCTATCTCACAGCTCTTCCTCTCTTTCTAATAACCCATCTCTTACAAACTCTTTTGCAGTCCTTTTCCTTATTGCCTATTACTTACATTCCATTAAAAACCCAGTTAGAAGAACTTTACCAGGAGGAAAACCTAATAGGTTTTTAACATACATGCTGTGTAAGGACTGTTTAAAAAACTCCCAAGATGCTGGCATAATATTCGGTATACCTTTCCTAAATGTTTTCTTCTTAAGCGTGCTTGTGTATCCTATTAAAAGATCCATCCTGGACTACAGAGAACAAAACCAATCACACCCTCCATAACCCCCTTATTTAAACAGCAGGGTTGTGCGCCATTCAAAACTGAATTGAGAATGCTTATTAAATTAGTTCACATTGAAATGAAAATTAGCCCAAGCTTTACTCACCCTCAACCCATCCTATGTGTATATGACTTTCTTCTTTCTGATAAACACAATTAGATAAATATTAATAAATATCCTGATGCATACAAGCTTTATAATGGCAGTGAACAGGGTTCATGAGTTTGAGCTGAAGAAAGTGCTTCCATCCATCATAAACATTTCTCTGAACATTCCCCTCTGTTCTCTGTGCAAAACAGATTATTAATAGCTTCTTGATATATCGATCACAATATTTTCTTTAGTATGGCAGAATTTTACACTGATCAGGCAATTGCTCAGGAAAAACAAAACTCTTTTTGTTTACATGCAAAATATCTGCAACAGTTTGGGGCCCCCAAGTGGTCAGAGACCCCTGACCACTGTGCCCCATTGGATTGTGTGCAAGTTTGTTTCTTCGTGATGTCTAAAGTGCCCATGTGTGTAGCAATGTTAATGAAAATAAATGTGTGCATAGAGAGGGGGCGTGGAACAGATCGATAGGTCAGCATCAACAGAGCAGGGAAGGGGTGATTATTGCTGATCGGGACCCACAGGAGATCAATGATTCTCACTCCGAGGCTTATCCTCTGATGGATCCTCTTTTGCATATAATATGTCCACAGAGAATAGGGCTATGAGACATGTTTATTTAACCTAATACTGATGGCACATGACTCTTAAAGAGATAGTTCACCCAAAAATGAAAAATCTGTCATCATTTACTAAATCATTTACTAACATCAAAGTCAACGAGGTTCACTGTATTTTAGGTGAACAATCCCTTTAAATGTGAAGGATGTAACTTCCACTAGTGGCATCAAATGGAATTGAATGAATAATGACAGTTTTCAAACATGTTTCCCAAACAATCTCTCTGCCTGCCATTGGTCAGGAAAACAGATAACCCCTCCCCCAAATGCACGGCATTGGTCGAGCCGGTGTTGCTATGTCGGGCTGGTCAGAATTCTCAATACCACCACAGAGACACAGTGTTTACACTTTCCAGGGAAATAAACCTACTTAAACTTGCTTATAATCTCTGAACACTAAGCTGAGATAAGAGAAAGTATTTGAACAGAAAAAAAATCAATTAAGTCAAATCAATTAAGATTAAATAGCAAATAACAGCATAAACTAACAAAAATATAAGAGATAATAGCATACATGCAGGTTGAGTACACTGCAGCTGAATACAATCTAAAAGCCTTTAAGAAGGGCTCCGTTTCATCGATGTGTGTGTGTGTGTGTGTGTGAGAGTGTGGGCATGTTTTTGTGAAATATCAGGACACAAATGTGTATAATGACATGGGTATGACATAGGTATTACAAGGAGAGGGTGATTTATGAGGACATTCCCCATGTCCCCACTTTTCAAAAGGCTTATAAATCATACAGAATGAGTTTTTGTGAGAAAGTAAAAGTGTGCACAGTTTCCTGTGATGGTTAGGTTTAGGGGTAGGGGTAGTGTAGGGGGTTAAAAAAATACGGTTTGTACAGTATAAAAACCATTACGCCTATGGAATGTCCCCAAATTTCACAAAAACAAACAAGTGTGTGTGTGTGTGTGTTTTTGTGACATATAAGGACACAAATGTGTATAATGACATAGGTATGACATATGTATTACAAGAAGAGATGACTTATGAGGACATTACCCATGTCCCCACTTTTCAAAAGGCTTATAAATCATACAGAATGAGTTTTTGTGAGAAAGTAAAAGTGTTTCCTGTGATGGTTAGGTTTAGGGGTAGGGTAGTGTAAGGGGATAGAAAATACAGTTTGTACAGTATAAAAACCATTACGCCTATGGAATGTCCCCACAATTCACAAAAACGAACATGTGTGTGTGTGCGTGTGAGAGAGAGTGAGTGAGAGAGAGAGAGAAAGAAAGAGAGAATTTGTGTTAGCCTGATTCTGCACACAGTGATTCTTTCAAGTGCACTTGACATTTCATGTGTTGCCAGGCACAGTGGGCCACATCTGTTCCCTTTGCATTATTGTTTTCAGAGAGCACTGACTCCTGCCATGATACTAACATAATCCTCTAATAACAAACAAGGCAACAGAGTTCCGCTAGTGTTTTCTTCAGTCCATACTATTCATACAAGCCTTTTGAACAGTGCCTGTGACCAACAGCCTTCGCACAGAAGGAAGTTCCGTCATGCTGTTCCAATAAAAGCTAGTAATTCATGAACACTGTGGTTCTTGATTATTCTTGTGAATTTTGTTTACATGCTATTGGTCAAAGCACCCAGCAAGCACTCTTTCAGAATTAGGGGCCAGATTCATGAAACAGAATAAGAATAAAACTCCTTTTTACTATTATTAAAGCAACACTATTTTTGACCTTAGTGGTAGAACAACTCTTAACCGGACGAATTCTACTGTCGCTGCTACCTGAGCAGCCTCCTAGCGGCTACAACCACACTCTGCAAGTTTCGTGTTCGGGTTGGTACACACAGCCCCGCCCATCCCCCCGCCAGCGGAAGAGTGCGATCTGCTTTACGGCATACGTCACATATTTTACTCGTAGCCTGGGTGGAGCTAACCAACAGCTAACTAGAAGACGAAACAATCTAATATGCAAGTCTCAAAGCCAACACCATGGCAGAGCCAGCAAAGAAAGCAAAGAGGGTTTTGTCGGCGGAAGCGAAGAAAATAAAGAGAGAGAGTGAGTGATCGGACATGAGCCCGAACACGAATCAATATCGGACGGGCTTACACTAGGTGGCGCAAGCTGAAAGAGGCAACGGGTTGAAAAACGGATGGAGACCTAGCCTTCCTGCTACTGGATTTGACATGTACATTTTTTCTTACTGTCCTGTACTTTTGAGCTTAGTCAACAAATTCAAGTGTATTGCGCTGCCCACGGGGAAGCTTATACAGCGACAGTATTTACGACACTGGTAACAGACAATTGCGCTCATCGACCACATGGGGGACCGTGAGCAAGTGTTGCTTTAAAGAAATGTTTTGTAATCCAAAAAAAACTTCTTAAATGTTTCTCTTCTTTTTCTCTCTTACTAGTTAAATGCATGCATTGATATGGTTGTAACAATCGATCCTCAAGGGGGTGATAGAGTTACATTAAGATGTCACTGACATTAAACCGGATGCGAAAATATTCAGGTAAATTGCTATAAACGTATTGACTTTAACTGATTTGCTCAGCAATATTTTTTTCACACTGTTGCTCCAGATCAGTTGAACTGAAATGGAAAACTTACCATAGATGGAAGACAAAATGTATGTTAGTTCACAGCTAACTATAGATGAGAATGCAATTCATCCTGTACTTCTGTTGCGATTTAAATTGTGGTCACATTATGGAATGCAACATACTACAAGTACAATTTATCAGATATTTGTTGAACCTGAAGTGATGATTGAGGTGACAAGTAATTGACTGATCCACTTATACTGCACAATAAACTTCGCTGACCGGCACAAAATTCAGATCCTCTAATCTAATACAATACATGGTCAATCCATTTTTCTAAAAGTGGTGGTTGATGTCCCCCTACACCCGTTTTCTGTTTTGGATATCAACACGGTTGTGAATCACAGTCGTACAGATATTCAGCGAAACAGCACCCTTGCTCATGTGCTATTTCTTAATTGAAGCAAAAGAATTATGCTCATTTCCACTCTCCTTCATTACACAGGGAAACAAATGAGGCTGCGCCAGGTCTTGAGTGGGACGAGTGAACCCTTGAGTGTTAATGAGCACACACCTAATGACATGGCGATGACACCCCCAGTGGGCTTTAATTGGAGACATACAGATTAACAATCACAGTAGAAACCAAAGGTGTGTAAACTGCATACGTGAGGATTGAGAGGCTCTGTCATGCGTCCAACACCCACTAGAAACCAATTCTCATTTTCACTTATGCAGAGTTAATTAGTCTCCACAGTGAGAGTAATGGGATAAATGTGCATCGAGGAGAAAAAGAGCGAGCGACAAAGAAAAGACAAAGGACGAGAGAGAGTGAGAGAAGGATTGTGTTTCCGTGACAGCTCGGTGTGGAGGACTGAAAAAGATCATTTGGTATGAGTGAGTGCCATCCCCAATTACTCCTTATTGCTTTTAGAGGACAGAGAGTAGGAGGCCGTAAATGAAATTCACGTGGTATGATGGCCGTTTTTATAAGACCGCCGAAGTGAAGGTCACCGTGAGCAAGTCTGAATTAAATTTTGATTGATTTATTTACTGATAGGGTGTGGGCTTTCATTTTCCTCGCCGGGGTCATTGGAGATGAGCACGATTTGTCTCTGTGTTCAACAATATCCACACCAATTAATACGAATCAGGATTTCATATTTCAAACGTGTGTCAAAATTTGAAAGTTCCTCATTCAATTCCCAGCAGCAGAATACAGTCCTGTTTTAGAGCACTAAATACGGTTAGTACGCTTGCTGCTGTAGTCGGTGTAACCAGTGTTGCACAAGTAATGTAATCGCTGAACATCGTGTAACACCGACTACCGCAGTAAGCCTACGAATTACTGTTTTAAATTCTGCTTCAAAACAGTAATCACTTTGAAAAGGACTAAACAAACAAAATGGACATGATTTGGGGAGCTATATCTCTCCCATAACCCTCCTCTTGTCTGCAGGCTTCTTATTACATTGAGATACGCACCGAGGGAGCATGTACACTTTCAGTTTTATTGACCCATAAAGGCAAACTGATGGTCATTTCCACTTAAGTTGTTACAAGTAAGTGGCTTAAAGAGAACTTATATACTGGGGAGATGTAACTTTGAGTCTCTCACAATGAGTCATTGCCTCGCTGTTTTCTATCTGTGAGGCCTGACAATGATCCATACAACACTCACAAACAGCCATTACACAAATCCAGCATCTGCTCCCTAGGGTTCTCTCAGGAGGGTGCTGAGGTGGATTCAAATTCACAGTGTATTTTGTAACTGTTATCCTGTAGGTTCTGGGGCCTGACAGTTCTCTGAAACAGCAGAAGTTACTGTACTTCCAAATGGATATAAATAGTGAGGGTTGTTGAACTTTTTGTAGAAGAATTTCTACCTGAAATAAGACTAAATGTAATTGTAAATGGCTAAATATATACCTTGAGCAGGAACACATGGCGAAAATATGGAGAAAGTATACATAAAATATGGAAATATATAATGTAAAGACATTTACATTTAAATAAATGCTGTTCTTTTAAATAAACTTGAAATAAATGCTGTTCTTTTCGACTTTCTATTCAAAAGATCCTGAAAAAAACATGAAATAAAAAAAAAACAAATATGCTGTTTTCAACACTGATAATGATAAATGTTTCTTGAGCATCAAATCAGCATGCACTCTTGGTGAGCATAACAGACTTCTTTCAAAAACATAAAAAAAAAAAAAAAAATCACATATCTCTTTTTAAAAAGCGTAAACAGATACTGCAGGGATACATGCCTCCCTTATATTTATATAAAGTGTCATTGATTAACTCCTTACTGACACGATATGTCCCTTTACTTTATTATTTTCACCTGACGGATGATACAATTAAAAGAGGGACTAAAGTCATATACAAATCAGAAAATCATTAAGAATTATTGAGCTACTGTAGTAATCAACCACCTAACAATCAGCAAGAAGACCCTAGCAACCACATACAGTAACACCAATAATACAAACCACTCAAAACACCAGAGCATCTACACGGCAACGACTCGCAACAACCTACATGTACAGGTACCATCGTGTCAATGACTTTCGCACATGTCAAGAATGTAAAGACACAAACTTTCTTAAGATAAATTTTCAATGTTGTTTCTTTACTGACATTACACATTTGTGCTTGAGCAGATGTTTGCCTGTGCATGTGTGACGAACGGATGAACTGTGGGAATGGATGAACTTCTCCTGGGAAGTCTGTGTCAGCTCATTGTGCTATAGAGTGTAAAGGCTTTTCTGCACGTTGTCAGAGGAGTTTTAGGACTTGCTGAACTGATGTCACTAATCTGAGGGAGAAATCTGAGACAAGATGTGAATAGGGAATTTTCAAGGAGACTTGGTAAAAGTGACACTTTTTCGTTTTGGGCTTTTGGCACTTTTTATTGAAATGACGGTAGAGATAAAGGAAAATAAATCATGGGGTTTACAACACCAGCACTAGATGCAGGCCGGCATCAATCCTGTGGCCTTGTCCACAATAAAAAAACGCATCTTTTTCTCTCCATTTTGCCCTTCCGTAAACACAGATTGCATTTTTGTCCTGCAAAAATTTAGCTTTTTGAAAGCGCTCTCCCAAGTGGATAAATTTGAAAACACCATAAACTGAGGCTTTCGAAAACGATGATGTACGTTTAGTCATGTGACACGTCTATGTTTATACTCAGTATTGTGCCTGTTATATATAGCACATCTATTCACTTTCACACTGTTGCTAAAGATATGTTACTTTGTACACTCTTCATATTATGATCCTGAAAGAAGAATAGCATGAGAACTTGATTATGTCTGTTCCATCTGTATCATCTCAGTGAGCTTTTATGCGGGTTTACGTATACACAGTAAAGTGAATTTAGCGTTTTCAAACTTTCCTAGGCCAAGTATGAGTATTATCAAATCAGATTACTGATATACCATCTCACCACAACAAGGTTCCCTCTGTTTTTTCGGCAGTGAGCAAACTGGCATCTCTTTGAGTGCAACCTTGTGGACTGTATGAGCCATATAATGCCATATTTTGATTAATAGCCCGTAATATTCTTGTAGTGAAGATAAATCATGCTGCTATAAGACCCTCAGTGGTCCCTTTGACCTTTGGAGATCTGTGGAAAGACCCTGCAAGAGCAGCATATAAAATACACATATATAATAGACAACAATAACAACTTTTAGAAAAAGTTTAAATATAATTTCAAGTGAACTTCTGTCAGACTAGTTACATTATAAGTGTCTTGCTTAAATAGGAGAGCTGAATGTGTTTCCAAAAGCAGGCCACTCTTAAAGCTTGCACGTTATAAAATGAAGCATCTAAATGCCACCCAAAGACTTTGACAGCAAACAGAATAATACATTGTTATATATATTAAAAAAGGCTAAAATTTCACAATTATGCAAACAAATGTGCATAATGGAGCACAAACATGGACAGTCTCATGTGTCCCTATTCTCACAAACAGGACTCATGTACAGTGACAGAGACTGAGTAAAAAGCTGTGTGGTGGCCTTTTAAACTGTCTGCTGATGATTTAGGATCAGTCTGAGGAAAGGAAAGGACTCCGCTCTCTTTAAGGCCACGGCCTGTCACAACACACATTCTCACTCTGCTGAGACACACACTACGCAGAGATGTGTATACACTTGCACACACTGCGATGGGAGCGACAGGCTAGGGAGAGTGGGAACGGGGGCAGAAATCCATAACCACACTCATACTGGTCCGTTTGTGCCGTCGCTCCGCATTCATCTGCAGTCAAAAGAGAACCGTCACACCTTTGATCCCCTCGTCCACTGAGCACAACGCTTAATTGCACTGGTGGGAGTGAGAGAAATCGAACAAAATGTACACGTACGCACACACACGTGGGCGTCCATGCCCTCGGTCGACACCGGGATGATGCGTGCGCGTGTTGGAGATGAGGGGTGACAAGACAGGAAGGCAATAAGATATATAATTGATTCTAAGCCACTCAGGATCTCAAAAGTCAGATATAGAACACATGCACACACAACTTACAGTAATCATCACACACACACACCTGTCGTGAATTCCCAATAGAGTCCCTGGCCTCCTATTGAACGGCTGTGTGTTTACAGAGAAAGGCTTCCCATTGGTTTTCAGATCAATGGGATTATATTTCTTATAAAAGAGGGATGAGAGGATATGTCTGTGGAGGAAAAGCGAACAAGTGAATGAGGGATGAAGGAGCAGAGAGGCATGAGAGAACATATAAGGTGAGGAAATATCTCATGTATGCACGTTGACTGGAGTGCAAGACAAAAAAGTATTGATTTATCTTCCTCTCTTCACTTTCCTTTCTGTGTCCTTTAGCTCAACACTTTTTTTCTTTTCTCATTATGGCTCCATTTTTCATCATTTCTGACAATTCTGTCATTGTTTACTCACCCTCACAGGGATTCATCCTCTTGAAGGCAACAAAAATGCTTGCAAATGTATCAACAACAACAACAACAAAAAAAAAAAAAAAAAGAGTAATTTGACTAATTGAAACTCTTTATAAATCGATACAAAATCTAATCTGCACTGACTACAATCTGGAAAACATCTGCTTTGCATTGTAACAGCGAACACAGTACAATGTCCAATTTGCAAACAAATGACTCTTATGAACAGGTTCTTTGTAAAAAAAAAAATTTTTAAATCAGTCAAAAAAAGATTAATGAAACGCAATTTGACTCAAACTTACTCAGTCAGTCTTACTGAACCACCAGTCATTTTTCGGTTATGTCTGATTCTAAATGAACTGGGAACCGTTACTGTGAATGTATAGACTTCAGGTTGAGAGAGATCAGACTCTGGTTGTTGATTTGGTACTGTACACTCTAAAAAATGCTGGGTTAAAAACAACCCAAGTTGGGTTGAAAATGGACAAACCCAGCGATTGGGTTGTTTTGACCCAGCAGTTGGGTTAAATGTTTGCCCAACCTGCTGGGTAGTTTTATTTAACCCAACAATTGTTTACAAATTACTATATGTCTGGCTTAAAATGAACCCAAAATAGGTTGGAAATTAAAAATCAGACTCATAATTACTAGAGGCAACAATAATAATCAAAAAGATGAGCATTTATTAATAAGCAATTTAATAAATGTTTATTGTTTAAATATTATTCAAAAAAAGTATTAATAAATGTTTGTTTATTAAACATATTAATAAATGTTAATTTCCAACATATTTTGGGTTCATTTTAAGCAAGAAATACAGTAATTTTTAAACAATATTTGGGTTAAATAAAACTACCCAGCAGGTTGGGCAAACATTTAACCCAGCCGCTGGGTTAAAACAACCCAATCGCTGGGTTTGTCCATTTTCAACCCAACTTGGGTTGTTTTTAACCCAGCATTTTTTAGAGTGTATAATTAAATGTTGTCTTTGGTAATAAATTAATAATGGTATTAAAAAAAAATTCAAATATCTAAAAAAAACATTATTGGTTGTTTAGCATATGAGGTCCAATTGTAATGTCCTCAGCATAGATAAAGAAACTGACTACACACTCTAAAAAACGCTCGGTTAAAAACAACCCAAGTTGGGTTAAAAATGGACAAACCCAGCGAGTTGTTTTGTCCCAACAGTTGGGTTAAATGTTTGACCCAAACTGCTGGGCAGTTTTATTTAACTCAACTATTGATTAAAAATTACTATATGGCTAGCTTAAAATGAACCCAAAATAGGTTGGAAATTAAAAATCAGGGGCCGTATTCACAAAATATTTTATCTTACCACTAAGAGTTCTCCTAAATAGCAGTAAAAGTTCTTAGCTAAAAGTTTTCTCTTAAAACCGATTCACAAAGCTGCTGAGACAAACTTTTACTAAGGAATTGACTGAAGTCTTAAGCTAAGAGTAAGGGCGGGGTTGACCTCGTTGCTATGGAATAGACACACAGTGATTGGCTGATGGGGGAGGAGTCAGCGATTTAATCATAGAAATATTGTAGAATGAGGTGTCATGTTTCCACATTAAAATAAAGGTTTTAAAATACAAATGTTGCCCTATTCAAATAAATATTTTTTAATAAAAATGTTGCCATAGTCAAAATAAAATGTTGCCATATTGTTGCCATAAAGGTTTTAAAATGTAGGCTAAGTGTCATTAATTAAACTAGTATGTACAGTTAATTGTCCACCTCTTGGATGTCTGCATCTCAAGAGAATGCAGAATTCAAGCGACAAATTATGTTTTATAAACAAAGTTTGGGAGAAACACATTCAAACGGTCTTTCTAATCAGCTCAAGAAGAGGAATATATACACAGACGAGAGCCGACTCGCCTATAGTTACTTCGACGGTTTTCTGCATCCCTCCGCCAACCCGCTCCTCTCTCGGCTGGGGATACGGGGAGAACTTTGGTTTTGGGCTAAATTTCAATCTCGGAGCCCTCAATCCCCTTGGACAGCACACCAAATACACTTATTATATACAGTGGGTACGGAAAGTATTTAGACCCCCTTACATTTTTCACTCTTTGTTATATTGCAGCCATTTGCTAAAATCATTTAAGTTAATTTGTTTTCCTCATTAATGTACACACAGCACCCCATATTGACAGAAAAACACAGAATTGTTGACATTTTTGCAGATTTATTAAAAAAGAAAAACTGAAATA
>RJVU01053643.1:6512744-6552410 GCA_003731715.1 Anabarilius grahami | reverse complement strand
TTCTTGAATGGCCCAGCCAGAGCCCTGACTTAAACCCAATTGAGCATCTCTGGAGAGACCTAAAAATGGCTGTCCACCAACGTTTCCCATCCAAACTGACAGAACTGGAGAGGATCTGCAAGGAGGAATGGCAGAGGATCCCCAAATCCAGGTGTGAAAAACTTGTTGCATCTTTCCCAAAAAGACTCAAGGCTGTATTAGATCAAAAGGGTGCTTCTACTAAATACTGAGCAAAGGGTCTGAATACTTAGGACCATGTGATATTTCAGTTTTTCTTTTTTAATAAATCTGCAAAAATGTCAACAATTATGTGTTTTTCTGTCAATATGGGGTGCTGTGTGTACATTAATGAGGGAAAAAAATGAACTTAAATGATTTTAGCAAATGGCTGCAATATAACAAAGAGTGAAAAATGTAAGGGGGTCTGAATACTTTCCGTACCCACTGTATATATATGGTTTACTCTATTCAATCATTTGTAAGTGTGAACTCATGAAAACCACTGGCACAAGTAATCAGACAATATTTATTTATTTGTTAAAGATTTTTTTTGGCGTCTCATCGTAGATTTAAATCTATAAATCAAATTGTATTGCATTTATGAAGAAAAGGTTCAGCACCCTAGGACCTATTGCTATTGCCTCAATGGTGTTCAGTGTCTTTGGGTGGATTAGGACTGTTTGTGATTTAGGAGTCCTCTTGACTACTCCTAACGTTTCACAGACTTAGGAGCTAGTTTTAGCGATAAAATGCTTTGTGAAATACTCTTAGAGCAAAAATTTAGGACTCCTAAAATTAGGACTGACACGCCCATTATTTTTAAGAGTTTCTCCTAAATCGGCAAGTTAGGAGCTACTTTTAGCCTTAAGATGTTTTGTGAATACGGCCCCAGATACATAATTACTAGAGGCAACAATAATAATAAAAAGGGGAACATTTATTAATAAGCAATTTAATTCATGTAAATCATTTAATTGTTATTCAGTAAACTTCATAATAAATGTTCATTTATTAAACATATTAATAGATGTTAATTTCCAACCTATTTTGGGTTCATTTTAGGCGAGCAATGTAGTAATTTTTAAACAATAGTTGAGTTAAATCAAACTACCCAGCAGGTTGGGTCAAACATTTAACCCAACTGCTGGGTTTGTCCATTTTTATCCCAACTTGGGTTGTTTTTAACCCAGTATTTTTTTAGAGTGAGACCACCCACCTCTAAGTCCCATTGTAATCTGTAGAGTACAAACTGACTGCGTTTACCCACCCAAGACCACATCCAAATGCACTTGGCTCATTGTTTCTTTTGCGACTCAGCACACAAAGTCGCTACAACAGGGGTGTCCAAACCTGCTCCTGTCCACCCCTAATTAAACACACCTGAACCAGCTAATCAAGGTCTTCAGACTCACTAGAAACTTCCAGGTAAGCGTATTGGAGCTGAATGGATCTAAACTCTGCAGGATAAAACTGATTTTGCCCTCTACAAAAAATGCTAAACTTTTGACAAAATAATTTTTATTGTTATAATTGTGATTTCATAACATTTAGATATGAATCCAACTGAAAAAAAACTTGTGAAAAGATGTCTTTCAGTCATTCAAATAGCACTTAGCAAATAGTGGAGCTCTGCAGCCATCTACTGGTAAAAGTGATAGTTTACTTTTAAAACTGCATTTTTCAAAAGATGAGCAAAAATCTTACACTAAACCATGTCAAATTATCCATGTTATCCACATGAATGAAAGTTAGAAATCTGGGCCTTTTATAAAGTGAATTTTACATAAAAAGCTGTTTATGCATAAAAACCTATTTAAAAAAATATCTTTTAATTTATTTATATAAATTTAAAAGATATCACAAATCCTCCAAAAACTGCAAAAATGTTGAGAAAAAACATTAATAAACAGAGTAAAATTACATTGGTTTTTAAAAAATATATTATATTGTTACAAAATTACATTTTGTTGCCTGGGGTCTCCAGAGACCCCGAAGACTAGGAGCGTAACTTTTTTTTTACACTAACATAAGATATCATTCCTATTTTTTTTTTATTTGTAGATCTTAAAAGTGTTAACCACCGTACAAAGTCTCATGCCATTTGGACAAAGGGAAAAAATATTTTTATTTGAGCAAACGTCGTTTGGGGTCTCAAAAGACCCCGAAGACCGCACAAGGGTTAACTTTAGGACAACCCCACTGGTCTCCTAACTTCAAACCTATTTGAAAATCAACGGTAAAAATCACAGTATAAAAGCCTTTTTTCGAGAATGGCGATACATTTATTAATTATACAAGACAAAGAGCAGCGACAGTTGATAGTGGAGAGACTTTTAGAGGACCCAGAGGATGTGCTGCAATTTGATGATAAAATATTTCCTTATCTTCATGAGTGAGCGAAGGTGAAAACTTGCAGAATAAAACAGGCTTTAACGTTGCCTTAACAGACCTGACAGTTGATTTTGTAAGATAGGATAAGAATCCTAAATCAAGTTAAGATTTGCTTCTGTAATACGAATTTGTGAAAAATCCTAAATTAAGTTATCATATCTAAAGTTAAGACCTATGATAGAAATTTTCTGTAATACGCCCCTACAAAATACAACTACTGTTGTACGGTCATCTCCTGCACATCAATGTTTGTTACATCTGTCATGCATCTCGTAGCAATGAGGCGCATGTTTTTGTGTGACCGATTTGGACGTCTTGTAGTGTATGATCCTCAGTCGTTTAATGTATGATTGCCCAGTTTTTCTCGGTAACCATTTACAAAGTTGGCAAGTGTATGATGCCTAGTCAAATATGTTCAGATTTTAAGTCATGTATTCCACCCTTTATTCTACTAAGCCTAACTTTAAAGGAGCTGTATGTAAGAAATCTATTTCAATTAATCATAAAATGGCCCTGATGTGTCACTAGACATTAAGAAATCATGTTCATTTCAAATACTTATATCACTGACAAAAGTAGTCCGGCCAGGATATTGTCATTTAAAAAGTGGACTTGCAGCCCTCAACTGATGTTGATGTTGTCATTTTGTGTTTTGGCCTGACGCGCCTCCCTCCACCTATCTACCAATCATGAAGTCAGTAGTGTTTCGGGATCCGTGTTGCCAGCTATGCTGTAAACTACCCTAACTCCATGTCTAATGTTACTAAATCAAAAAGACCTCGTTATAATTCAGAAATTTGTCGTGACAAAGTCCGAAATAAAACCAGAATTTGTATTGGAGATGCTTTTGAAAGATGGAGACGGCTGAAAACGGAGAAGAATTTGAACACAGACGCCAACGTTGCTAATTTTCTCCTGGACAGGTAAGATTCATCTATGCTTGGCTAACTTGTACTTGATGTCACTTTCACTTATAGCATCAGCTAAATGAATAGCTGTATCTTTGATATTGGTTACACATAGTGACATAGGCTTGTGCTTGTACTTACATTAATGACAGATAAATAACGTTACAAGTTAGACTAACAGTTACCGTTCTGTCTGTCACGTACGAGCATAAATCTTTACGATTATACTGTCACATATGAGCATAAATCTTTACGATTATATTTAACTAATGACAATTAGTACATTTTTTAAATACATAATTACTTATCAAAATATCTCTCATGAAGCATAAACAGAATTAACACAAAAAAAACTTACTGTGTACGTCTGTTCGTCACTTGCCATTGGAAGCTCATTGAAGCAGCCTACGTTTATGCTGAATCCGGCAGCTCATCTGGCAACCTCGAGTCAGGGGGTAGGGGGAGGGGATACACCGCTCTACAGTATTTTTATAGTGATTGCAGTACCAGTTTAGGCCACAATCCTACATACGGCTCCTTTAAGCTAACAGTCTACTCTAATGAGAGTTAATTGGCTTGTAATTCCAAAGTTAGTTATAGTTGGTAGAATGTCTAAAGTGTTCTTACTATAAATTTTATTAGTACTCATTTATATAAATAAATTATTATTATGGGATTCTGTAATTTGTCATCAAACAAAGTCATCCTACTTTTTTATATATACAAAAAGAGATATTTAGCAGAATGTCCAAACTTATATACAGTGAATGTTTATAATCCACAGACACCGTTCACTTTCATTTTATGGAAAAGAGCAGCTGGGACATTCTTCTAGATGAGTCCTTCGTGTTCTATGAAGAGAGAAAGGTTTTGAATGACACAAAGGTGAGTAAATGTTGACAGAATTTTCATTTTGGGTGAACTATACCTTTAAAGCTTTAGTGTTTACTTTATAAATGCTGTAGAGGACAGTATAATAGCCACGTAACACAAAGAAACTGTCTTCCTGACAAACGAAGAAGAGCAACACTGACAGAAGAACAAAAGGAAGAGACGAATAGGATGGAAACAATGGTATGATAACTGCCCTGGCTTTAAAGAATAGAGAGACTAGAGCCAATTTTTGGGGAGCAATCAGAGGTAGCAGAGCTAAAACATGACAGAATCTTACAGAAAGAGAGAACGAGAAGACAAACAGGAACTGTAAAAGACATTTTAAAGATGAATGGAATGAGGGAGATAGGGACACCATAAACCATGGACAAAAAAGAGAGAGAGAGGAAAGGAAAAATGACAGTTGTCCCAAATATGACAACTAAACTATGTGAACAATGAAGGAAGGAAGGAAGGCAAAACATCTGACAAAACTCTGACAAATGTTTGATGGAAAACATAACTTAATTTACATTCTACTGAGTTAAATGGATACATTTCTGAAGCAACAGATACCACAAGGGATATACATTTTTAATTATAGAACTGATAAAAAATTAAGATATATTGAAATCAGATGCACACAGCAACCTCACATCATAATTCTCACTGCAAATATTACACTATTTACTACATATTTTACTTTAACCTTTTTTATTAATTTTCCAATTTGGTTTATTCAGATAAACTGCTCAACTTGACCCGTTTCATTTATTTACTATTTGAAATTCATGTGATGACACACTTTACAAATCAAAACGGTCACGACTCTCAGCAGAAACTTTGGCATTAACTAGTTTGAGTCAAGTTCTTGAATATCCAATATAATTCTGTATACCTTCAAGGACAAGCCTATCTTCTCAGTCCTCTGTCTGTTTGACAGGTGAGTTTAAATAATTCCTGCAGGTTACAGCCTCGCTCTTGCTACCTAGAGAGGACGTAAATGTATTCATGTCGCACGCCGCCCTATCGATTACCGGGCTGCAGAGGAATTAAAGGGCACACTGCACAAATCATCATTAAATAAAAGATAAATAATCACACATTCCCTAGCCCCAGACCCCACTGCATCTCTGCAAATGCTCTTTATCTCAGCTAATTTGAATTTGGGGATGCGGTAACATGCCTGGACAAATTAAAGCATCAGATACACAAACGTATACACAAAATGCCCTCACACCAACAAAATGCCCCTCAAGCGCTCTCTAAATGTGATTAATGCCTGAGATTTGGTCCTTGTGGAGAATAAACAGAAAAACATTAGTCGGGCATGAAACAACAAATATGTAGCTTGAGCACCTGTCCTTTTTTCTATTACATTTTTCTCTCATCCCCGCATCACTGTCTTTTTTTTTCCCACCTTCACCTCTCATCTGTGGAGTGGCAGCATATATAATCCCTCTGTAATGGACGTTTAATATTTACACGTTTGGTGTAATCACTTAAATGCCTGTTTTACCACGGCCTTGTTTGGGTAGTTGGAGGGCATCTGACAGCCTATTCATCACAAAGTGAGTGTGTGGAACCTCTCGTCCCCCTTAACAATCAATCAACCGACAACTCCAACCCCCTTACACACACACACACACACACCGAGATTGCTGCATACAGCCTGACTGTGTGTAATCACTTCTGTTTGCATAACCCCCCACCACACACACTCACACACACAAACCCCAGAACGATACCTATTAGTCCATCATCTGAAAGGCCCTACCTGTGAATAGCTCCATAGGCTCCAGGGATTAATCTTTAGCCCTTCAGATGTACGGCAGCTCTATGCATTTAGAGAGCCTCCATTGGCTCAGGTAATGGGATGTGGACTTTACACTGAAATACATCTAATCATAAGGTTAGCTTTTGATTTCCATTGAAAGGATTCAGCCGATGCTGAATTACCTTGGCTGGTGGAGAGAATGTGAATCTAGTGTCTTATTGGATAGCTATAGTTGCACTAGTTCCAAAAGCCACTTTAAGCTTTTCTTGGTCACTGTAAAGAGAAGAAAAATAAATCAATGGCTTATGGGAACCATTCTAAAGAAGCATTTATAATCCAAACAATTCAAAATCATTTGTATTAATGCATATAAATATGCTCAACTGCTATGTTGAATCTTTAAATGTACTTTCAGTGAACACAAAATAGATTTAAAGGGTTAGTTCACACAAAAATGAAAATAATGTCATTAATTACTCACCCTCATGTCATTCCACACCCGTAAGACCGTTGTTCATCTACAGAACACAAATTAAGACATTTTTGATAAAATCCGATGGCTCAGTGAGGCCTCTATTGACAGCAAGTTCACTTAGACTTTCAAATGCCCAGAAAGCTACTAAAGACGTATTTCAAACAGTTAATGTGACCTTAATATTATAAAGCGACGAGAATACTTTTTGTGAGCCAAAAAAACTAAATAATGACAAAAGTCACATGAACTATTGAAATTTCGAAACACTTATGACGTAACGAAGCCTCGTTTACTGAAATCACGTGACTTTGGCACTCCGAACCACTGATTCGAAAAAAAAAAAATCATTTTTGGGCAAACTAACCCTTTAAGTTCAAATATAAAGATGGGGAAAGAATGAAAATGAAAATAATGTCATCATTTACTCTCCCTCATGTTGTTCTAAATCTGTATGAATTATTTTCTTCTGCTCAACAAGATATTTAAATGAGAAATAAGTATGTAATCAAATAACTTTTTTGGGGCGAATTATTCATTTACTGTAGGTTCAAATCTGAGGGTTAGGGGGAAAAATAAAGGTACTCTATAGTTCACACAAAATTCGTTATACTGTTATCATTAACCCACCCTTATGTTGTTTTAAACCTGTATGACTTTCCTTCTCTAATGTCTTTCTGCTATGGGACACACAAAAAAGGTATTTTGAAAAATGTGTTTTTGGTGGACTTTACACTGAAATGCATCTAATCATAAGGTAAGCTTTTGATTTTTTGTTTCTCGGATTAAAGATTTCATAATTAGAAGAGGGCTAATAGGGGGAATAGGTGTATATTTGCTGCCCCCTGTTGGAAAATGAATGAGGGCCCTGAACTTTCCGTCAGAGATGTGAGTGTATCCTAAATGCATTTCTGCAAATTATGCATACACAGTCTCCAGCTGTGTAAGTGAGTTTAAAAATGTGTTGGAACGAAGGGAAAATGCCTGTACTTGCAGTGGGACACTCAACACTCTCAGTCTCAGTTTTGACAGCAATAAGGGTGCGGCTGTGTGTTTTTACTCTGCTTCAACGGACCATGACACGTTCAATCACACACTGTCACTTTTATGAGAGAGATGTTCTAACACGTTTTGATAATATAGTGCATAGAGCAAACATTGCACAAGTGTCCTATAATCTCCCATTGTCCTTGAACCCTGTTATTAAGCCCTCTATAATTCCTTCTTACTATTCACAAAAGTTTTGGGCGTTGATTTGGTACTTTTCATCATTCATTTCAATTTCAATATTTGCACTGTAACCAACATAGTATATTATAACCACATTATGTCACGCTGTTTTTGTTAGCATTGAGTCCTTAATCTACCTATTAAAATATAAATTGTTGCAGAATTAGCCAGTGATTTTTTTTTTGGTTTTCCTACAAAATGACTGTTGTCATGGTGGAGTTTTCCATCATTTTTACTGGCTGTGTGCCCATGAATTCTCTGAATAGAGCTTTGTGAAGATGCAAAGTTAGTCAATCTATCTAACTGTGCCAACTCCTATCAAACTCTCCCACAAATCTTTCTGCATTTTTTTTTCCGTCAGCATTGGAGAGGAAAGAAGAGGACACGCCTGGGTTTGTCAAGCAGGTTTGTGTGTGTCTACAAGTGTCTCTGTCATTCATCCACCACTTTGTTCATCTACGCTGAAACAGAAGAGCAGCAAACCCTCAATTCTCTCAACAGCAGCAGCATCTCTTACTAGCAGGTAACTATCAGGTACTTATTAACCAGTTTGTGTTAAGTGTCATGTGTGTGCTGTAAAAATAATAAGTTAAAAGCTTTTATCTTAAATACAAAAATGAGCATTAACTCTTAACTCATCTGTGCTGAAAAGATGGTGAGAAGTCTCATTGCTTATGTCTGCTGGTGCATGTCTTAGATTCTCAGATCACTGAATCACTGTTTGTGTCTGCTAACAATTTAGTTCTCTGAGCCATATGGAGCCCACAAATGTCTTGCCTATTCTGCCGTGCCGTCAGGCCTGTTATTAGAGATCTTTAGCCTATTTAGATCTTTAGCCTTAGCTAAAACTGTAGAAAACAATCATCTGTCTACCTGTACCTGCTGTCACACATTTACTGGCTAGTTACTGACATGAAGACAGATTAGGCTTTGCCTTGATTGATGTGTGAATGTTAAGCACATGGCAATCAGATTACTTTGATTAGAATGTTGTAGGGTCAGCTTTATAATTTATCTTCTTAAAAGGTAAGATTCACTCAAAAATGAAAATTCTGTAATTTATTTAATGTAGCAGAATGACCAAGTTGCACTTTTAAATACAATGTAAGTGACTGGTGATTACATTTAGCCCACATCCACCTTCACTGTATGGGGAAAAAAACAGCTTGGACATTCTGCTAAATATCTCCTTTTGTGTTCAATGTAAGAAAAAAGGTCATACAGGTTTAGAATGACATAAGTAAAAGTAAATGAAAAAATATTTTTTATGTGAACTGACCCTTCTAAATGCAATTATCTTTTCAAAATAATTTTTCCAGTTTTTGAATCTTTCTTTTCTTTCAAGACCCTCACAGAAGAAGCGCCAACATGCAGACTGCAGAGGCCGTGTCAGCAACTATAAACACTAACAGGAACTGTACGGTGGAGATCAGCAATATTAGCAGTGCTTATTGCCTTATCAATCCAAAGTAAGGAGAAAATGATGCCTGAGCATATGCAGATATATTTCACATTTACATTAAGTTAACTTAAAGTAAATTAAGTTACCAGATAAACTAATAAAAACTCTTTAAAAATGCAGTTAGTGAAGGGGACTGACTTTTTTTCAATTGTATGGCAAATTCCTTTTATTTACTCTGTTATTTACTGTAATTGTACATCTCTATAATACATTATTGACAAATGTCAACTCTGAACTTCTCTCAGAGTGTACATGTCCAGTGGGTTCAGTTTCCATCCTCCCCAACCCACCATCCGCACCGCCAAGACTGAGGTTTGCTCATTCACAAAGGATGACAACACTGCCACTGGGGCTGTGGGCATCTTGACCTATGACCTCTTCCACATGCAGAATCATATGTGCACTGAGCGCATGGCCATTCTGTTCTCTGTGCCCTTCGACTACCACCTCTACAAAAATGTCATGGGCATTGGTTTGTTTGAGAGCAGCCGTGGATGTGACAAGGCCCTGTATAAGCACATGTATGAGGGAAAGGACTTCAGCCAGTTCACCCGTGTAGACGCAGGGGGATCTGGAGTCATCCACAGAGGAAAGAAAGTTGACTTAAGGGCGACCATGTCTACTGTGGGCAAGGCTATTATTAAGCTAGAGCTGTATGAGAAGATGGGCTAAATATGAAACAAATTCAGCTTTAACGCAGTAATTCAAAATTGTTTCATATGCTTTACATGTTCTTATTCATCATATGCAAAATAACAATGAACATGGCATTGTGCTTTTAATGTTGATGTCACTTTTTGATGTCTGTATTAATACCTGCATTTATGCTGTCCAAAAATGTTTCTAAATAAAAATAAAAAAAATTATGAATTTGAGTTTTGAATACTCATTCTATGTTTCCGTTATACACACACACATATTTACTTAGCTATCTAAATGGGGAAATTCCATAGATGTAATGGTTTTTATACTGTACAAACTGTATATACTAACCCTACCCCTAAACCTACCCATCACCGGGGTTGCCAGGTTTTCACAACAAAACCCGCCCAATTGCTCCTCAAAACTAGCCCAATCGCATTTCAGGGGGGTCCCACAGTAAAAATCATGGTCTGGGGGGTAAAATTCACGTTTTGGCGGGACTCCACAGGAAAAATTTGCATTCCAGTGACTAAATATCATGTTATTTTGGCTCGATTCAACCCACGGACACGAAAAAAACCCGGACTTGGCAACACTGCAAATCATAGAAAACTGTCTGCATTTTTACATTTTTAAAAAGCCTAAAAAACCTTTAATTACTTTTATATTTGATTATAATTTTTAAACCAATTTTACAAATGAGGACATCCCTAAAGGGAGGTTTTTGGAGATTTTGTCAGGTTTTGGTCACTTCTGGTTACAAATTTGTTCCCAAAATATAGCTAAGTACGTACACACACACACACACACACACACACACATCAGTGGTGTAAAGTATTTGAGAAAATGTAATTCGTTACTGTACTTTTTTTCTTTTTTTTTTTTTTTTACTTTTATTGTTTCTCTAGTGCTTAAATTCTGTCGTTATTGTCGACTTCTTTTAGCCTTGTAAAGCACTTTGGTCAACACTAGTTGTTTTTAAATGTGCTATATAAATAAACTTGTATTGTATTGTATTGTATTGTATTAAGTATCTTTTTGGATACATTGTACTTTGAGTATCAAATATATTAGCAACTTTTACTCTCTTGACTACATTTTTAATGTACTCTTTACTCCAATACATTTGTGATGAGCAATTAATGCAATGACACATTACATTTTGCATCGCACCTTTTTCTGCAGTGGTTTATTTCTGCAGAAAATAAGCAGAATCGCCTAAAACTAGTTGCTAAATCGCAGGTGTTTTATATTTGAGATGAGGACATGATGTCCAGTGCAAGTAAGCTTTGACTTTTTTAGGCTTTAATTATATTTAACATTATTTTATTAACATTATATTGAAGACCTTTTGAATGGAATGGGTTTACTTATGCCCTTTTTGAATACTTGAGCTTAACTGAGACTTGAGTGTTTGTACACGCTTAAGAGGCTGTTGTGTCGACTTTGATTTAGCACAATACTAAGGTGTTCAGTTTTATTTCAACTTTAAAATCATATATCAAAATAAACAGGGGATTGCTCTCCTCACAAATCAATTGTTTCTTGTTTTTCACTGGCATGTCTCTTAGGTGTTGTGGACTAGTGCATCTTTGAGCTTATATTCAGTATGTGTAAAGGGTTAGTTCACCCAAAAATGAACTTTCTGTCATTAAGTACTCACCCTCATGTCGTTCCACACCCGTAAGACCTTCATTCATCTTCAGAACACAAATTAAGATATCGTTTTAATGAAATCCAAGGGTATCTGATCCACACATAGGCAGCAACATCATTGCACCTTTTGACATCCAGAAAGTTAGTTAAAATAGTCAGCGTGACTACAGTGGTTCAAGTGGGTCAGTGGTATTTTTGTTTTGTTTTTGCACACAAAAAGTATTCTCGTTGCTTCATAACATTAAGGTTGAACCACTGTAGTCACTGTGTAGTAACAGTGATTATTTGAACCATGTTTTTAACTACCTTTCTTGGTCAAAAGGTGCAATGACGTTGCTGCCTATGTGTGGATCAGATACCCTCTTGGATTTCATCAAAAATATTTTAATTTGTGTTCTAAAGATGAATGAAGGTCTTACGGGTGTGTAACGATATGAGGGTGAGTACCTAATGAAAGAAATTTCATTTTTGGGTGAACTAACCCTTTAAGTACTCATCAAATCAGACACTCTAAGACTTTTACTCAAGTGGTGACTTGTAACTTGTAATGGAGTCATTTTTGCTCTAAGGTATCTATACTTTTACTTAAGTATGGTTTTCAGGTACTCTTTACATGTAATATATATACATATACAGTACAGTCCAAAAGTTTGGAACCACTAAGATTTTTTATGTTTTTAAAAGAAGTTTCGTCTGCTCACCAACGCTACATTTATTTAATTAAAAATACAGTAAAAAAACAGTAATATTGTGACATATTATTACAATTTAAAATAACTGTGTACTATTTAAATATATTTGACAAAGTAATTTATTCCTGTGATGCAAAGCTGAATTTTCAGCATCGTTACTCCAGTCTTCAGTGTCACATGATCCTTCAGAAATCATTCTAATATGCTGATTTGCTGCTCAATAAACATTTATGATTATTTTCAATGTTGAAAACAGTTGTGTACTTTTTTTTCAGGATTCCTTGATGAATAGAAAGTTCAAAAGAACAGCATTTATCTGAAATACAAAGCTTCTGTAGCATTATACACTACCGTTCAAAAGTTTGGGGTCAGTAAGAATTTTTATTTTTTTGAAAAGAAATTAAAGAAACATTTTTAATCTCTGCAATTCTCCAGCTATGATCCTTGGAGGGTCTTTGGCCACTCAAACTCTCCTCCTCACCACGCATTAGGATGATTTAGACACACGTCCTCTTCCAGGCAAATTTGTAACATCTTTAGTTGATTGGAACTTCTTAATTATTGCCCTGATAGTGGAAATGGGGATTTTCACTGCTTTAGCTTTTTTCTTACAGCCACTTTCTATAATCAGAACTATATTCTGTGGTTTTACTTATTGTGATGAATGATTAAGGGAATTTGGCCTTTGTGTTTCCTCATGTTTATACTCCTGTGGAACAGGAAGTCATGGCTTGACAACTTCATGTTCATGATCACCCGGTGTGCTAATTTTTTTTAAATATGAATAGGAATATACTTGAGATATTTTACACATAAAAAATTCTAGGGGTGCCAATAATTGTGGCCAACGTGTTTTGGAGAAAAACATTTATTTCATAATGTGATTTTCCCCCTACTTTCAATTATTTTCCTTCAATGAAAGGTTAGATTTTTGCTAATTTTATGAATTAAAGATCAAAAGGATAAACAATGCAGATTTATTTTTACAGCCATCTTTGATCATATTTACCAAGAGTGCAAATAATTCTGACCACCACTGTAACTGCAAATATGTAAATTCATAAATAAGTATACCTGAATTCATGCACTCCCTTGGAATCAAACCCATGACCTCGCCATGCTTTACAAGGGAGACCAATAGGAAACAACAAATGAAGCACAATACTGAACCATTTAAAAACATTTTAACACCTCTTAGACTTAATTAATCTGAACAGACAATTGTTACAAAAATTATGAATTTAATTAAACTAAAAAAAATCTGTGAAAACTGTTGCCTCCATTTTATTTTATTTCTATGAACAACATTTTTCCCACTGTGGTTAAAGCAAGAAATGAAGTGAGTGATTTCTGGGCTTGTTATTAAAAACATATCACAGAACAAAAATTCCCATCCAAACCCTTTACTTAGTCTTGCTTAAAGTTTCGTAATAAAAAAGCAAACAAACTATGACCATTGCAGTACTAAATGCGATAAAAACAAAAGATTAAGATTGATCATCAAGAAGCCCCACCTAAATTGTATTCCTGTAAATCCGAGTCATTTCTGAGACAAATCTGTGCATGCAACTTCACTGTTCTGGCCAAAGAAATCTAACCGTTATGGGTGTGGAACTCTTCCAAGCATTTTCCCACCCATGACAGTGATTCCTCTTGAGCTGATATGTGTGTGTGCGTGTGTGTCCATGTCCGTGAGTAAAGAGGGTGTACACTAAATTTGAATAAGCATGGGTTTTTTTTTTCGCAGGTAGGTATGAACTGTTCTTGTTGCTGATCATGATTACAGGGAAAGGGACTGAGTAAAAACACAGTGACATTTTCAGAACGCACCGTTACTGAGCAACACACATACACGCACTCCGGAGTACCAAAGAGGTAAGCCTTCATTCTCATGGAGACGAAATATGCTTTAGGATCATAACTTAATAATCAAAACTAAATGCTAATATATCCTTTTATATATTATAACATGGCAAGACAGTTTATTCAGTTATGGACACTTTTTCACACTCTTTGCTTCCTCTTTTAAAGCAGAGCATTATAAAATTGAAGATTGCTACAGGCACAGTGGTTGTTAAGGTGGAGGTCTCTGCGTGTAATTACTGTGAGCTTGTTAACACTGAGAATAGTAATGAAAGAGGGGCAGAAGTGAACTTGAGAAGAGCTATGTGAACTTTTTACGTTTTATATTGTAGTGTTTGCACATACGCACAAGTACAGGGTGTTCTTCAAGAATAAAACGTTGAATTCAACACATTAATTAAGCACAGTAGTTCAAATATAGAGGACAATTAACTTTATATCATAGAAAAACAAGAGAAATGTTATTTTATTTTCACTGCAGCCCTGTAGTGTAAACAAAACTGCATTTCCACTTCTTTTTACTGAGATGCAGACTTCTTTTCTCACAGCATCCCTTTTCAGTCGTCAATCAGATCTATCGTCCACCATCATGACTGAGTCTGCTGAGGCTGCCGCTGCCAACATAAGCAGCAGAAGACACGCCACCATAGAGATCACCAACCTGACAAGCAACTACTGCCTCATAAACCCAAAGTGAGTCTACAACCAGAAACAAAACTAATGTTCAAACAAGCATTCAAAACTAAAAGTTTTTCTCTTAACATGTATTCAAGGAAAATAGTGTGAAATGCATTTAATGGGATAGTTCAACCAAAAATGGACATTTCCTTATGTCTTTCCAAACATGTATGACTTGTGAAACACAAAAGACAATTTAAACAACATTTGTTGTCCATATTACGTTGTTTTGGACCCAACTGACATTTAAATTTAATAGACAAAATTGTTGAAAAATTCTTAATTTGAAAAATTTAATTTTTTGGGTGAACTATTCCTTTAAATATGCATGTTGTGTAGCAATAAGAATATGTGTGTGTGTGTTTGCATATTATTCATGGGTATAAATCCCACAGGGTCTATCTGGAGAGTGGTGAAACCTCAAATCCACCTCAGCCCACAGTGCGCCCCCTCAAGACTGAAGTATGCACTTTCAGCAAGACCAGCGCTCACGCCACCGGCAGCGTGGGGGTTCTGACCTACGACCTGTTCGAGCGAAGCAGAAATGACTACATTGAGACCCTGGCCCTAATGTTTTCTGTCCCATGGGACTATAATCTGTATAAGAATTGGTTTGCAATAGGTATCTACCCGAAAGGAAAGGAGTGTGACCAGGCCCTTTATAAAGAAATGTACTATCAAAAAAATCAACAGGGCTTTGTGAGGGAGGAGGCTAATGGGTCAGGCATTAACTTTGAGGGCAAATACCTGGACATCAAGGCCACCATGTGTCCTTTGGGCAGGGCTATCGTAAAACTGGAGGTGTGGGACAAGGTCATGTCTCCTTTGAGTCAGCAGGTTTGCTAAACATACTGTATAAGTCAGCCATTTTACCTAACCAAAATCATATAGTAGCTTTTTTTACACATACTTGTATGCCAAATGTGTTATTGATATCATAAATGCTTGCATATACATTCATTACAATTTATGTAATAAATTTAGAACAATTTCTTCTTTAGCTTTCTAGCCAGACTTTTAGGCTCATTTGAACTCTGTAAAATGATCTGATCTGAGAGCGTTTAAACAGATCTAATAGCTCTCTAATATCCTACACTTTAAACGGTTTGCTTTTTTCTGTCAGTAGAATGCCTCAGATGTGTATTTACAGTTTGCTTATGCTTCCTGCAGGCTAAATCCGCTCTCATATCAGGCAGCCATTGTGTTGTTATTCAGTCAAACCATCTTCTGGGTGATTTTTTTTTACTCCCTCATCAGGGCAGAGATCCCTCTGAACAATACACACTGTCTGTACTCCTGCCACTTCTGAGGTATTTTCAAATAAATATTTATTCTGCAATTTCATAGTAATACCTTCGCCTTTTTACTGAGCCTGAAGGCTTGGTTCTATATGTATTGGTGTATTCAAAATCTCAAATGAGAGCCGAGGCTGTTCGCCCTAAGCTGGAAACGGTCCTGTGTAAATATTTTGTAATATGTATTTGGAAATTCCTAATGCCTGAAGAGGGCAGCTGAACCAAGGGAACCAAAAGACAGAGACGAAGATAAAAAAGAATGAATCACTGCATCAAAGAACTGCCAGAGCATGGTTTACATCTTTAAACTCCTCTTGTGCTCAATAACTCCTTCAGTAGGCACTAAATAATGTCCTTCCAGCCTACTCAATACTCATAATTCAGTAACATTAATGCAAATGTATCAGTAGAAAGCTATAATTGGCAAACTCAAGGATTGACAAGCAACTATCACTACTTGCCCAAAACTGAAGGGGACCGATATCTCCTTTAACACACCAGAAATCCAGTCATCAAGGTCAAAGTACCACATTTGTAGAGAGCAAACCTCAAGACACTGCAGCAGCACTATTAGCAACCAACATCAAAAATAAAAACAAGTCTGTTCTAAGGTCTTAATTCAGTGGTTGAGATGAAGAGTGAATTGCTTCTTGTTCCATTCTTTATACTACAGCCCTATTATCCTCAAATAAGAGCAGTGATCAAATGTTTCTTTCTCTGTGTGCTGTGGCATTTGCATGGAAAACCATACTGTACATAATACAACAGGCTAAACGTCAGCTCTTTAACAGATATCTCTGGAGCATTGTTGCACATTGTAATGGGGTGGTGGAGAACTGCTGTAAACAGATGGCAAGTGCTTTTCTGATGCATCTGTGGGTATATTGAGTCAGGTGTGTGGATTTCCCCCACACTGCAGCTTGAAGCAGTATTCTTTTCTTTCCCTAGTGTATTTATTTTGCTCTGCAAGGAAAACATTTCCCATTTTGCTTTGGCTGTTGCGTATTTGTGCATTTGAGTGCGTGTATGCATGTCCATGTAAGCCATTGGGAAATGCAAATTAATACTGACACACACTCCAAATAAATAAGATTTGCACCTGTACTTAATGCTGTACATTCTTAAAATACTTAAAGGGTTAGTTCACCCAAAAATGAAAATTCTGTCATTAATTACTCACCCTCATGTCATTCCACACCAGTAAGACACCAGTTCATCTTTGGAACACAAATTAAGATATTTTTCATAAAATCTAATGGCTCAGTGAGGCCCGCATTGAGACCGAGTTAATTAACACTTTCAATGCCCAGAAAGTAAGTTAGTAAGTAAACTTATTTACATAGCACCTTTCACAGATATAAATCACAAAGTGCTTTACAAAGTGCAACAATATTAATAAAAGAACAATAAAACTTAGATAAAACTATGATAAATAAAAATAAAGATTAAAACCACAAAATAATAAAACATAAAGAAAGAAAGCTACTAAAGACATGTTTAAAACAGTTCATGTGACTACAGTGGTTCAACCTTAATGTCATGAAGCAACGAGAATACTTTTTGTGCACCAAAAAAACTAAATAACAACTTTATTCAATAATATCTAGTGATGTCTGATTTCAAAACACTGCTTTATGAAGCTTTGAAGCTTCACAAATCTTTTATTTTAAATCAGTGGTTCGGAGCGCGTAGAATTTTCATTTTTGGGTCAACTAACCCTTTAATTAAACTGAGATATGGACAAAGTAAGCTAATTCCAGAGTTCACGGATTTCTCAAAAAAGTCTAAATTCTGTGGCTCAAGGTTTGGCTGGTTAGCGTCGTGCCAATTATGCCAATAAACAGATGCCAAAAAGCATATTTTTTCAGTGATGGCCATTCAAAATAAATTCAAGAAAACAAGCAACAAAAAGAAGTAACACATAAACTGGAAATATTTCATTATATTGCAGTAGACCTTTTTGGAGGGTTCTTAAAAGTGTGAAATTTTGTGTATGACTATTTTTCTGTCTGCTCGATCTGTGAACCAAAAATGTTGTTGTTGTTTTTTTCTCACTTCTGTTTTTGATTTCCATTTGGAAGATAAACTGTTTATTCACTGGAGCTCTCAAAGGGAGAAGTGGTAATTTGTGAAAGGACACACCTAAAGGAAATCTCAAAGACATCTGAGCAGGGCATTGGGCAAAGGTTGCCTTAATATGTGGGATCTGCGAGAGTTCAAGCTAATTTACAGGGTTTTCATATTAGTGCAGAAGATCAGTATTGAACTGACAGTGTCAAAGTTGAACTGCAGAAGGTGCAGTGATGTGAATTAAAGATTACAGTGAGAAGTCCAGGAGGTCACCTTACCCAATGTCAGTGACATGTTAATTGTTAAAATTTCAACCAAATACAAGACTGGACACTGCAGGAACTGTTAAGATCAAAATTAATCTGCATTTACATTTGGCAGACACTTTTATACAGGGTGATTTTAACTGTAACTATACTAAAACTATATTAGCATCCATACAATGCACAATGATGTTCTGTTTGCGCATGCTGCAGTTACCTGATGCTTTAAATGCTCATTGTTCATCAGCTGGAAAAAATAAAAAAAATCCTCTGTGCAGTTATCGTTATAGCTGTGGTGTGGATGTCTGTATTCCCAAAGAATCTGAACAATTTTAGTTATCATCTTTGGCCTGAACATGCCTTTACACTGCATTCAAGATACACGTTTCATCAGTTGATGCATTCCCTGGGAATTTAAACTTCAGAGAAAAAAAAAAATCTCAGAAACTACTATACACATTACTTAAAAAGAATACTAATCTTTGTCTTAAATACAATGGTAGAGGTAATGCCCATACACGCACAATGATAGCTGTGATCAAGAAATTATCTTTGCATATAATGTGAATTTTCTTCCACAACATTTTGCAAGAGATATCCCTAACTGACTTCAACAAGCCCAGTTTCACAAGAAACATCAATTTCATACATATGTCTGAAAATAGATTTATGCTGGTAAATCACAATTCAAAGGGGTTTACTGCTGCTGTTTTGCTGTGTGAGAGTGCCACTGTGTGGAGGGATGAGGTAAAGTGACTACATTCTGCATGCAATTTACATCCAATATCTATTGGATTATAGTTATGGTGAGTATTAGGACACTATAAGATATTAAGAGTTAAAACAGATTATATATGACTATATTTCATATAAATAAAAAGGAAAACAAAGCTTTCAGTCTAATATCCAAGCATACATCTCTGCCAAAATAACTTCCATGGAACCTTTTCATTCTACAAAAGGTTCCTTAGATTACTAAAATGTTCTTTTAGAAAAAAAAATGGTTCTTTTAAGAATTGTTCACTGAAATGTTTTTTGGAGAACCCCAAATGTCTCTTCTATGGCATTGCTTTGAAAACCTCCTTTTGGAACCTTTATTTCTAAGAGTGTTAAATGGGAGAGTAAAAGAGAAAAAGACAGGAGAAATAAGAGCATCAAGTCCATGTGTGTGTGTGCTTGTGTTTGCTTCTAAAATTATTTACCCCATATTTGAACTGTGCTTCAGTCTTTCAGTGGTTCTTGAGCAGCAGGCCTGTTCTGTGATCTCAGCGATGGCAGCATTCAGATGCGCTGTAGGAGCAATGTCAACCCCCACCAGCAGACGCCCACTCAGTTGTGTCCACAATGACAGCATCTCCTACACAAACAACAAGAATATCAACAAATCCAGCAGAGTACCATCAGATATAAGTGTGCTACACAATACAGTAAAATAAATAATCTATTCCATTACTTCTTAAATATACTTTTATCTTTTTATTTTTATCACCATTTATTAGGGCTTGAACCACGTGTGAACTAACATGGCATCAGGTTTTGTTTACAAATACTTTTGGAATAAAGTGAAGTAACTAAAAACACTGGCTAGTAGCTACTAAATAACATTCAAATATTAGTAGTAATATTAAAATATTAGTATAACAACAAACTAAAGAAAATGAATGAGAAAAAAATTAATATAATTTACAGCATTACTTGTTTGTTAAACATTTACCAACAAGTTTTTGGCATCACTTGAGTCAGCTACATCCTCACATGAAACTAAAAACTTGCCTCCTGAATCATTAGATTACTTAATTTATTCACTGAACATATGAAATAATCAAATTATTAAAGAATAACTATATTACTTCAAAATAATTCAAATTTCCAAACAAAATAAACATCCAAACATGGCGTCAATGCAAGATATTCTAAAACAATGCATAAAAATTAATAAACACAAACACGCGGTACTGAGCAAGTTCAAAACGACTTCAGCTCAGTCAATTTACGAAAGACAAGAAGAAGAAGACGTTAATTAGAAACCAATCCACCTTATTTTCAGGTAAGAGCGGGCGCGGCCATTTCTAACTTTGATGTGTTTCAAATTTCAAATGATCAAGTTTCCTATTGCACGTGAAGGCAGCATCAGTAAACGCCATCCGTGCGACACCACCCGGCTTCTTTTAATGATATTTGCCGCTTTTTGTGACCTCAGCTTATGCTTCGTGATTCTCAACAGACTCTTTTACCGACAGCGGGTCAACTTTGTAAAAACAGCAAATGTAAGTATCACCAAAACAGTTTCATAACTGCCCTTATGACTACACATTTGTAGTATTTCTCTTTCAAGGAATTATATTCTCAGATTCTGGCCTTGATATTTACATTTTTTCCCAAATGTCATAGTTTTGAGAGTTGAAACTTGAAGTTGAAAATGAAAAGCAAAACACATTAATAAAGAGGCTTTAGAAACAAGCAGTATATGTTTACAATATATGCTTATGTATGCCAAATTATGCAGTATTTTTCAAATGTTTGATGTTTATCACAGTAGATGTTTATTTTTGTAATGTTATTTGTTGTAGTGCTCAGAGCTCCTGCATTTTAAAGGATTAGTTCACTTTCAAATGAAAATCAGCCCAAGCTTTACTCACCCTCAAGCCATCCTAGGTGTATATGACTTTCTTCTTTCTGATGAACACAATTTAAAGAAATATTAATAAATATCCTGACGCATCCGAGCTTTATAATGGCAGTGAGCGATCTGGCGGAAGCTAGATATTTTAAATATGGATATTTTTTTACACAAATGCATCGCTTCACTTCAGAAGGTCTTTATTAACCCCCTGGAGCCGTGTGGAGTACGTTTATGATGGATAGATGCACTTTCTTCAGCTCTTACTTGTTGATCCTCACTCACTGCCATTATTTATCTTTTTTTTCCTTTTTTTTAGAAAGACCAACGTTCAGTGAGGTCTAATGTATTTAGGGCAAAGATCTTGAGTTTTTGTTGAAGGGCGTGTCCGTGGTGCCCCGACAAAATGTTGCAAAACGTTTTTTAAACGGAAACGGTGCGTTGAACACCCTGTCCTGATGACGCAAGAGTTGCAACTATGGTAGCTGTGAAGGCCATTCTTTGTGTTCTTTTTGAAGAATTTTCGGAGCCTGATGAAATTGGTATAAATATGTGTTTAACCCTTTGATGCATAACATGGGTCAAAAATGACCCGGCTGAGATTTTATTTTCTATATCTTTGCAAGAAATTAATTTCATCATTCAGTATTCCAGGTATTCCTCAATTAACTTCTTTTTGATCATCACAAATCCTCATTTAAAATTTTTTTTCTTACTTTTTGAATAAAAATAATTTTTGTATCACTACCCTTCTAATGCGCAACATGGGTCAAAAATGACCCGTATTCATTTCCTATGTAATTTCAATCATGGTTGAGTGTTTCTTTGCTAAATCTATAAAAGAAATGTATTTTATCATTCATTTATTCCAGGTATTCCTTAAATATCTTGTTTTTGATTGTCAAAAATCATTGTTCATTTTTTCTTTTTTACTTTATTAAAAAAAAACACAGTTTTTGTATGTCTACATCAATTTTACACACATGGGTCAAAAATGACCCGTATTCATTTCCTGTGTTATTTCAATCATGACTGAGTGTTTCTTCGCTGAATCTTTGAAAGAAATTTAATTTGTCATTTATTTATTCCAGGTATTCATTAAATATCTTGTTTTTGATTTTCTACAAATAATTGTTTATTTTTTATTTCTTACTTTATAAACAAACGCAGTTTCTACATCAATTTTACACACATGGGTCAAAAATGACCCATATAGAAATCTTTAATATTTGCAAATTTTTGCAAGTAGGAACATATTTACTGCAGACAACTGTTCATCTGCCACACATTTCACATATTAACAAGGCTACTTTTGTATATTTGATGGATGCAAGTCTTATTATATTTAATATATTAGGCTATATATTTCATAATTTTTTGTCATAAATCAATGCAATTGGTCACCCTTTAAGTCTGTCAGTGTTCCTGAAAAGTAACAGTTTTGGACATATACAACATGAGTCTAAAGTGACCTGAATGAGTTATTTTCTATATCGATATATTACAATAAATTAATTTCATCATTCATTATTCCAAGTATTACTCAATAAACAAATCCTTATTTAAATTTTTCCTTGCTTTTTGAATGAATTTTTTTTTGTGTCATTATCTTTCTAAAGGCCAAAGTATACTTCACTTTTTATGCGTAAGTGAGGGTCAGCATACAGATTTTTGTAACTTTTTATAATTTCCGCCTGATTTCTGTAACCGTGTATGTGCAACCTGCACATACACATTTAAATTGTGTTCGACTGTTCGCAAAGTATACTTTCAACTTTTTTTTACAGTGATGTCATCATCCACCTCAGTTCTGTTGAGGACCAGCCGCTAACACTCTAGATAAAGAAAATCAAAAGCACAAGAATATTCAAATATTCAAATTCAAATACACTTATTATATATTTTCACTGTTGGACAGAAACCTTGTTCAAAACTGTTACTTTTTAGGAACACTGATAGATGTAAAAGGTGACCAGTAGCATTGGTTTATGACAAAAAAATTAAGATTATGAAATATAATATATAGCCTATGAAATATAATATGACTTTCATCCATCAAATATACAAAAGCAGCCATGTTGAGACGTGAAATGTGTGGCGGATGAATAGTTGTCTGCAGTAAATATGTTCCTACTTGCGAAAATTTGCAAAGGTTTCTAATATGGGTCATTTTTGACCCATGTGTGTAAAATTGATGTATAAATACAAAAGCTATGATTTGTGAAAATCAAAAACAAGATATTTAAGGAATACCTAGAATAAATAAATGACAAATTACATTTCTTTCAAAGATTCAGCAAAGAAACACTCAACCATGATTGAAAAAACACAGGAAATGAATACGGGTCATTTTTGACCCATGTGTGTAAAATTGATGTAGACATACAAAAACTGTGTTTGTTTATAAAGTAAGAAAGAAAAAATTAACATAATGATTTTTGACAATCAAAAACAAGATATTTAAAGAATACCTGGAATAAATGAATGATAAAATACATTTATTTCAAAGATTCAGCAAAGAAACACTCAGCCAAGATTGAAATTACATAGGAAATGAATACGGGTCATTTTTGACCCATGTTGCGCATTAGAAGGGGTTTTCATAGCTTGCGCATCAAAGGGTTAATACTGCAAAATACCCTCGATGTTACAGTCACTGCCCTTGCCGTCCAGAATAAAAGAGAACATCCCAATCGAGTGAATTTGTGGAAACTCCTAATTATTGTGATCCAACATTTGCCTCGCATTTCAGGATGAAAAGACAAACATTTCAGGTGAAGGATAATCCACTTCTTACCTCCGAGACTGTGTTATATGATATTGTAATATTTACCATTATATAATCAGAGGAGTATAGAAAAGTTTATGAAAGTGTCACTCCACAATACAATAGCAAAATATATAAATATGTATGGTATTTTTGTTACATTGTGCGAGCTGTCTCTTTAATACCTCGTGGTTTATATTTATGTTGCTGCTGATTGGGCTGGCATTTTTGACACACCCACCAAACAAGAGAAAACGTATCTCAAACTCCATCGCACACCGTTTCCAGGAAACATATCGTTCAACCCGGAAACCATAGCAAAACTTTGCGCATCGGTTTGAGCTTGAACGTGCCCCTGATGTTTCGCCATGAAAGAGGAAGCTGTTGTAATTCAGGCATACAATGTCCGATCTGCCCGAAACTTCACATGTGTGATAAGAGTCCTGGCCTGAAGACATCTACATGCCAATATTTAGTTAGTCGTAGTGCCACCTGCTGACAACAGGAAATGGCATGCTTTGCACTGTAATTCACTCCCAGAAACACATTTAAATATGCCATGAAGTACCAAACATGCTAGAAACGTTAAATCATGCAACACTTGGCTAAGTGCTAATGTATGCGATTAACACCACGAAACAGGAAGTTGTTGTAACTCAGGCATACAATGTCTGATCTGCTCCAAACTTTACATGTTTGATAATAGTCCTGACCTAAAGACATCGACGTGGCAATATTCAGTTCAACAAACCACCTGTTGGCAGCAGGAAGTGTGGCACGTCGAAAGGACTTGCCATATTTCTCCTGTATTTACTCGCTTGCATATCACCCACTATTCACTGTTTTCCTAAGGATACCGGGTGACGGTGGCCCCAGGTGCGAGGGCCCTTTCATTGCTGCTTGCAGCTTTAATATGGAATTATTATTGATGATGAATGTCAACTTCTGATGACTTTTCATTTACTGTTATTGGAAATGTGGGATCAAGAGAAGCAGCACCTGAGATGCTGGGTGAGAACAGAGTGCGTCCGACCCTCCTGCTTCCTTTGTGGAATATAGCTGTTACATTATTTCTTCTCTGTTTTAAAAAAATAATGTTTCTCAAGAATTCAGTCCAAGAAACTCATTTTATACAACATGCTGGTGCAGACAAAAAAAAATAAAAATTTATGTACAGGGTCCCCACGAAACCTGGAAATATTAGGGGAGTGTAAAATAGTAATTTTCAGGCATGGAAAATTACAGAAATTAATACATTTCAATAAATTGCTCAACTGAAATTGCTCTCTTTTTTTAAGTGCAGTAACAGTAAATATCACAGACGACTGGAAAAGTCATGGAAAATCATTGGTCAAAAGATGTGAGAACCCTTTGTGTACTTAAGTTATTTGTAACTAGAAAGAGTCTTCAATGCATTGAGTAAATGCAGCATGTCCGGAAGTCACACATCTTATGTGTGATATGTCTGTTTTTTGGACAGGAGCTGGTTCTGCTCTCGGGAAAAGAAGGGGCAATGGTATGCACTGTGGCTTTAGAAGAGAGTATCTCAGAGCACTACAACAGCCAGATCAGAACTCTTATGGAGAAAGATCCTGAGAAGTACACAGAACTGCTACAGGTGGGTAAAAGCCTTAAGACACGGTGGGCTTGTATGAAATAGTAGTTTAAAGGATTAGTCCACTTTCAAATAAAAATTTCCTAATAATTTACTCACCCCCATCTCATCCAAGATGTCCTTCTTTCTTCAGTCGAAAAGAAATTAAGGTTTTTGATGAAAACATTCCAGGATTATTCTCCTTACAGTGGACTTCAATGGACTCCAAATGGTTGAAGGTCAAAATTACAGTTTCAGTGCAGCTTCAAAGGGCTTTAAACGATACCAGACGAGGAATAAGGGTCTTATCTAGCGAAACGATCGGTCATTTTCTTAAAAAAAGATACAAATGTATATGCTTTATAAACACAAATGATCGCCTTGCAAGTGCTTTGCATTCTGCCTTCTGTATTCTTCAAAAAGCTTACGCTGTACGTCCTACGCCTTCCCTTTTCAACTTACGGAACAAACGCGGCGCCAGTTCCGTTTTTTTTCCGTAAGTAGAATAGGGAAGGCGTAGGAGATTCAGAGTAAGCTTTTTGACATGGACATCTTGGATGACATGGGGGTGAGTAAATTATCAGGAAAATTTTATTTGAAAGTGGACTAATCCTTTAATATCTAAATAGAATAATTTTCAAAAGTGATATCAGATGCAAAACCCCACGGAATAATATATGTATGATGCAGATGAATAACATGTTACTGACTGACTACTGATATGTAACAGTGTTTTTTTTTTTGTGTGTGTGTCAGATCATTAAAGAATTTCGGGATGATGAAATGAAGCACAATGACACTGGACTGGAGCATGATGCTGAATCAGTAAGTCTGAATAATGCCATGTAACATCATGATTTGTTACTGCATGAACTCGTGTGTATTGCTGTCGTGTCTTTTTTGCAGTTGCCTGGATATCACCTCATATTTTATCATCATAAAATATCATCATATTTTTGCAGTTTCAGTTTATTGACAATAGTGGAGCAGAAATTACATACTTCATCATGAAGTATTTTCTAGTGCTTTTCCTCACAGCAGTATAAATGTTTAAAATCTGCTTATTGAGATTTTATACATGACCTACATTATTTTATCTCACCCAGCAGGATATATTCAGGAATAACATACTGTAACTTTTTATCAATCACTATTGTGTTAACATTAAAATCAAATGTCTTTACAGGATGTGTGTGTTTGCACAGACCACTTGGAACACAAGAGGGCAGTCTTTTCCTCTTAAGTTAAAGGTAATTTGCAGCCATCAGTCACGACAGGGAAATCTGTTGAAATTATTGTTTTATGCGAGAAGAAAGACCACAGATATATAAATGTATATGGCATGCTATAAACATGCTCATTTGTTATCTTAGAATATATAGGAACTGTCAGAGATGTTTGCATACAGCATAGGGGAAGTTATCACATGGGTTGCTATGAAAACATGTAACATAATCCATGTAGCAGAGGAGCGGGAAACAGTTGTCTCCATCTCCCTGTGGTTCCCATGACTTAATCTATGAGGGCATGAAGTCAGCCTGGACACACCACAGAGAGTATGAGAGCCTGGATTTCAGTTTCTGTATCTGAGGGGGGTTTTTTTATATGTTGCCAGTTGGTGAATTTAGTTTGAAACTTTGATAAGAAGAGAACAGGCTATGAGAAGTGCACAAATTATACTCCGGGCCCCTTCCTCCTCTTCGTCTAGAGTCTTTTATGCTGACTGTACTGGATAAGAGTTGAGAGGCCTGTTTAGTTTGGCAGATTCTGTTAGGGGGCAGAGCTACTGTATACTCGCATTCAGAGAGAAGAAGGCTGATGCAATCCCTGTGTAACTGCAAGTACTCCTCAGCTTTCAGTCTACCATCAACTGTGACCACATGTAACCTTTAACAGACTCAAAGTGGTTAAGGTTTTCAACTTCCCACAGGCTGCCTCCCGCCCCTACTCCCCTTCTTTCCTACTTCAGAAGGTTTTTATTCCTAAACATACCCTCCATATAAGCATTTGCATTGCTTAATGTAATGCAGAAGCTGCCACACAATCTTTTATTCACATAATAAGTCTGTGTCAGAGGAAGCTGACCCATCTGGAAACACTGCATGAGTTGCTCATTGTGAACAGGTCACGTGTCTTTAAGTCTTAATAGCACACTGTTTTCCAAGATCTGAAGCTCTTTTAAATGCTAAATATATACACAAAACATCTCTGGATATTTGACTGTCAACTCTTCACCACTAAAGACATTAAGAGTAGTAAATGTCTTAAGAATTCAGCTGTTTCTCTTATTAGCACAAACAAGTTTGGACAGTGTATGTGTTGTGCTCAGAAGCTTATTATGCATCAGTGTTATGAATCATGTTATTGAGAGACTGTTTCTTAAAGCTTGTTTCCCTCAGGACACGGATGCTAACCACATGACATTCTTTTTGCAGGAGGAGAGCTGCATTCAACTCGGTTGTAACTGCAAATCATCAATGCATTTATCTGTTGTTTTGTAGTTGTTGATCCCCTTCAGACAGCTTGGTATTTTTAGAGTGGGCTACGTCACTGTCAAAATAGCTCAAGAAGACTGATAAGAAGGTACATGACAGAAACGCTGCAGTAATTGCCTCCTGTCCATTGCCTTTTCTAGTTTCCTATCATGAAGATCACTTCCTTCCTCAGGCATCTGTTTAGTTCCAACAGACAGTTATACTTTTATCTAAACAGTTCAATCGCCCATATTTAACGAGCTGTCTCTGTGTTTATCCTCTGACGGGTCATACAGGTTTGTGCAACTTAGCCAGGTGCTGCTATGTGTGTGTCCTTACTTAAAGCGCAACTTTCATGGCCATGGGCACCGTTTGTTTTGAAATTCAGAGGGCAGAGGTAGAAACATGCCCTGGGTGGGAATGGTGTGGTTTTCTGGTTATGGCTACCTCGGTGTGTCTGATATAAAGTGAACAGCGGACTGACTGTCTATTTGCTTAAGTTTAAATTCAAATTCTGTACACAGGGCTTTATGCATTTGGGATAGATGTGATTAGGAGTATTTGACTAAGCTTTGAATAAGCCATTCTAAAAACTTGTCTATAATAAAGCAAGATGATATTAAAAGGCTTATGTCCATACAGTAGTACAAAAGCGCTCTGTGGACTGATTAAGAGAGATGACGGTGGTATCTTGTTCAGTATCACAGGGTCAGGGGTGACCGGGGGAAGGCTTGTGCTGAGGTTAGGGGTCGGTAACAGATCAACAAAGATACAGACGTATTACTGTGACACTCGTTTCAAAGAGAAATACTTGGTGTGTGTGTGTGTCAACTTTCTCAATGACCTTATGTGTAGTTTACAAGGGCCATACCTATACTGACATCATTTTTTATAATTAATTTAGTCATTTTACAAAAGGAGTTGTGTGATAGTATTAATGAAAAATATATACTTTTGTGTTCCACAGTAAAAAAAAAGTCATACAAGTTTGGTGAGTTTTTGTATGAACTGTCCTTTTAAGTATGGCACCCTTTATGTTAATAATACACATTTGATTTTTTTGATCAAATTGGTTTTCCTATCCATGCATGTGGTATATTCACGTTGTGTAAATCTCTAAGCCAGGGCCCATTCTGTCAGAAAACACTTCCCATTTTGAAATCTGTTTCTTTAAGAGAAGAGGGAGGAGGAGTGTGGACAGGCTCTGGGTTTTGAACGCCTCTTTTTTTAAACAGAAATTCCTCTCTCAAGAGTTTGGCATTTCCTCTGAGCTCACACACTGAGAGCCTGCTCTCTCGTTTCACACAGTGCTCACTTGTGACAAAAGGGGGGATTTTCAAACATCCTGAATGAGAGGACTCTTCTTGCCCTCGGCACATGCTGCATCCGCAAAGAAACTTCACTTGGACAACTTCCCCTTGCACGACGGTTTCTGGTTGAGAAGGCTAAAAGAACATCAGCTTGGCCTTGTTTTCAGCATCTGGATGAGTGGTTTGGCATGGGCTAGCCCTAACTTTTCCCACAGAGCTGGAGTAGACTGGAGGAGGAGGAGGATGAGCGTTTACACTCTCAACCTCAGGTTGTTCTGGCCGCTGGTCACTTGTATCCTCACCGCTCTTCTGCTACTGCACCAGTACATCATCAGCGGATCCGAGGACCAAGGGAACGACTGCTCTGATCAAGGACCTGGAGCTGTCACACTTTTCAAGTACATCCTAGCATTTATCTTATGTTATTTCTTCATAAAGTACTGCTCAACTCAACCTGGCTCTGCTAGGAGGGCTTTCCACAAAGTCCCGGAGGGGCACGGAAAATTAGGTGTCTCTAAGAGAGAGCTACTGGACGATCACTATGAGAGGCATGTGCGTCTCTCTCCGCATGTGCTGGGCCACAGCAAAGCCCATGTTGCCAAGCTGGTGAGTGAACTTGTAAAGGTCGGTCGCACCGATGTCCCGCCGGAGTCTTCACTGGCCTTCCGGGGTGACTTCATCCAGATCGGCAGTTCCTACGAGGAGCACAAGGTGGGCTCACCTGACTGCTTCGACATCCTTGTGCCTCTGCGGGCACCTCGTGGGCTGAAACTGGAGGCCAGCGTTTGCACTGACAAACATGGAGGGCCACCTCTGTGCACGCTGAACACGCCTCGCAAGGCGGAGTGGGCACGTCGTCACAAGGCCTTCACGGATACATTTATGCACTTGCACAATGCTCAAAGTGTCTATAAGATGAGCCCGGATTCCGTACAGCGCTGGTTTTACACGGCCACCCAGCGCTGCCTCGCTACTTTCCGTTTCCTGTTTGAGCAGCGCTGTTCCCTCAGCCTGTCTCTCAGTGAGGAGCAGCAAGTGCTCCTCCGTCTGACACCTCGCTCCGATTATGTCTGCTGCCACATCTCCATGGGCATTCGGCTGATTCCAGCCTTTCCTCTCGGTGATGGTGCCTTCTTGGTGGCATCCCAGCGGGCTCAGCGAGGAGAAGACCTTTGGACAGTGTACTTTCCCAGGCAGGAGCAGAGACTGCTGGCATGGCTAAAAGGTAGACTGCCCTCTAGCTCCTGTCATCTGAAGTGCCTTCAACTCCTAAAAGAGGTACGTAACCTCAGTGGGGAGACGCTGGACCAGAAGTCTGGAGCTGAATGGGGAGGAGTGCTTTCGTCCTATGCTCTGAAGACCGCTTGGCTTCGTTTGCTGCTCAGTACGCCCCCTGAGGCCTGGGAAGAGTGCAACCTTGTGGACCGGCTGGATGATCTTCTTCGCAGTCTAAGGGAAAGCCTACAGTCTCGGGCTCTCTGCCATTTACTCCTTGGAGGCGTTAATGGGCTTCTGCCAGACTCTGTCGCTCTACCCAAACTTGTGAAGGAGACTGTACCCTCCAACCTGTGGGCGGAATTCAGTGACATCACCCTTGATATGGTCTCCGCCCGACTGGCTTACTCATGGAACCACCTCCCTCGCCTAATTCGCCTCGGGCGACCACAGAGGACCAGCCTTGGCAGAGGTGTTCGCTGCAAATATATTGATGCAGAGTAAAGGTCAACTATAACTGGTGTTGCCGAACACAGCAATGGTTTATGTTTTCAGAAATTAATGTCACACATCTTTCTCTTTTTTTGCATCTGACTTTTCAAGATTAAGTTAAATTAATTTGTGGATTGTTTTTCTCAAAAGGGAGCAGTCAAAGCACTAGATAAGAGCACAATAGTAGCATTCAGTAGGTATAGCAATACTTTTAACAAATCAGTCTTGGTACTGTACAAATCAGTATTGTACTGTAATTGCAGGACAGACTTTGAAAAGCAAGGTCTGCTGAAAGGTACTGTATACCTCCAGGAGCAGGGTTGGAGATTAGAATTTAGGTGTTTGGACATGAAACTTATGCGTTTGGGAGCTGCTAGACTTGTGTTGACTCAGGGTGACCATGATGTCATGGTTATGGGGTAGTGAGCAGTCAAAACAGCATATACACCAAAGATTTTCCACACCCACACAGTATTAGTAATGCCAGCCTTAACAGATGAACATCCTGTTTTGAAGGGAATAACTGCAGTGTGACCACTGTAAAAATCGTCTGCTGTGTCTTACAGAACCAGATATTTTCTTTATTTTGAAAGAATGAATCAATAAGAATGTTTCATAACTGTAGCAATTTCAGTATTGCTTAATTGATTGTTAAAGTGTTCCTTTGATATGTCAGATCATAATTAGTGCTTTAGTTCACCTCAGTTTATTACTTTAATTGGCACACTCGAGAATAAGGCACTGATAGCATAGCTTCACTTCATCTTGCCTGTCTACAGGGACCCCATTATGCGTGCAAGTGATCTTTCCCTCAGAGACATGGCTCTATAGGTTGTCACCATGGAGACTACCTCAGCCCAGGGTCACTTATTTATGCAATAGCTTTAGTTTTAATGGCTGATTGCATTTACTTTCACAAAGGCAGCAGAGATCCTTATTGATCTCTTGTTGGTACTGAGTGTCACAGGGTTAGTTTGTTGGTCTCTTTCCTGCTTAAACCTTCGTCCATCTACCTGTTATTAAACTAAGTGTTCATGGTCATTTATGTCAGACATATCTTAGTTTTATCAGCTTTGCAGGGAAATGTTTGTGGTACCTAAGCAAATTTCTTTGAAGCTTATTTTTGTCTGTTCTCTAAAAGCGGAACAGAAAATGAAATGAGGAAATGAAAAAGAACATGCTCTAAAAACAATGCTTAAATGTAGTCCAAAACAAGCAATATAAAATACAGATTAACTAATGTTGAATGTATATGTATATTAATGTATATGTAATTTAATGTATATTTGGTACTGTATGTGAATGTAAGTTGATTGTAAAAGAAATTGTACATGATGTACATAGAGTAAAACAATCTGTGTGTATTTATATAGTAGATATAATTTATACATGTATTTTAATACATGAATTGAAATAAATATCTATATTTTGGACTGCACAGAGATTTGTTGAGAATTTGTTTATTGTAACACCTGAAATAATTGTTTCCTTTTTATTTTTGACAGTGATAGAGAAAATAGGACATGGAGACAGAACCAAAAGACTGCACGTCAAGTCAGAAATTTATTATTATTATAATAATAATAAATTATTATTTGCCATATCTTTTTCTATAAGCAGGTGGTGAGATATATTGTACACAATATATCTTATAATTTTTTTGTGTAGTTCTATGTTTGGAATACCTCTAAAATTATTCTTTTTCTCTGTCTACATATGTGTCACATGGCACATTTTCAAATTTTTTTATTTTCATAATTATAAAACGCTAACTGATTTACTTTCACTAAGTCACAGTCACGGTAATTATCGTCTGTATAGTCTTGTCTGGCAGTTTTTATTCTCAATATAGTGTTATGTTTAGAGTGGTGTGGCTGAGTGTAAATTGTACTGTGGCTCAAAGCTGGTGCTCTCTAACATAAGGACATCATCTCATCCTTTGTAATTATCATTTAATTTATGCACTTGCTTGCAGGATTTGATTTGGTGGCAAAGCAAACCACGGCTGTATTCTGAAGTCTTGGATGTGTGATTGGGAAGGAATTTGGGTGCCACCTTGAGGTCAGTATCTGTTTAGGGGACAAATAATTTAGGATAAAAAGGTTTTAATTAAAAGCACAGTCAGTACTGCTTTTAACAATCTCACAGTATGCAAGTTAAAATGCGCTGCATCTTTACATTGTCTGGTTCTCTCTAATAATGATTTCAAATTTGACAGATGTCTTGGGTGTAGGTGGGCTGTATATGTTTATTTAAACATTCACTTTGAACCCAGTCATTTGGAATTTTGAGTTGATAAATGGTAGCTACGATTAAAGGAAAAGTTCACCCCAAATTTCTGTAATCATTTACTTCATATCATGCTCAAACCGCTCATTGAAACTGGATTTCAGTTACATTGATCCATTTAGAAGACCCTTTTTTAATATGACAGCAGAGGTCACTGTAAGTCTGGATTTTTATGAGACTTGCCTTTCAACAGGTTCTCAAGAGCAGAAACAAATGAAAATTCACTAAAAAAAAATCACTAAATTCACATCTAATTCTAATCAATATAATCTAATCTAATTATATCTATATCCAATTGTTTATGTCATCCTTCCAACCTATAAATGTTTTCCCTTGTCCTGTATTTACAGAAACAATGTGGTTTTCACCTAAAGTCTTTTTACCTGAAACGGTTTCATTAAGTCATTTCAAATGCTGTGGTTTAATGGAACACCTCTATTCTATTCTATTCTATTCTATTCTATTCTATTCTATTCTATTCTGAGGCTTCTTAAGTCTTAGTTCCTCCCAAGGTTCCTTCTTCATTAACTTAAATATCTTAAGGTTTTTCCTGATTCTGTTCTATTTTATTGTTCTGTTCTGTTCTATTCTATTCTATTCTATTTTATTATATTCTATTCCAGTCTGAGGCTTCCTAAGCCTTAGTTCATCCCAAGGTTCCTTCTTCATTAACTTAAATATCTACATCTTAAGGTTTTTCCTGATTCTGTTCTGTTCTATTCTGTTCTGTTCTATTTTATTGTTCTGTTCTATTCTATTCTATTCTATTCTATTCTGAGGCTTCTTAAGTCTTAGTTCCCCCCAAGGTTCCTTCTTCATTAATTTAAATATTTTAAGGTTTTTCCTGGTTCTATTGTATTCTATTCCAGTCTGAGGCTTCCTAATTCTTAGTTCCTCCCAATGAATGAAATTACAAAAGTTGGGGTTGGTGAGATTTTTTTTTTTTTTTTAAAGTAAGTGTCTTATGCCCACCCAGGCTGCATTTATTTGATCAAAAATATAGTAACATTGTGAAATATAATTACAATATAATATAACTGTTTTGTATTTTAATATATTTTAAATGTAATTTATTCCTGTGATGGTAAAGCTGAATTTTCAGCATCATTACTCCAGTCTTCAGTGTCACATGATCCTTTAGAAATCATTCTAATATGATGATTTGATGCTCAAGAAACTTTTCCTAATATTATCAATGTTGAAAACCATTGTTCTGCTTAATTTTTTGGAGAGACCTATACATTTTTTTTCAGGATTCTTTGATGAATAGAAAGTTCAAATGAATAACATTTGTTTGAAATAGAAGTATTTTAAAACATTATACAAGTCTTTTACTGTCACTTACGATCAATTGATCCTTAAATAAAAGTATTAATTTCTTTCCAAAAAAAACTTTTTAACTCGTGTGTATGTTTTTCGACTATACATCAGTCGAACACTCTCTGTGAAACTCTACACCCAATAACCTGACATTCTTCCTAGATGCGTAGTTTCATCTGGTGAGCGAGGCCATTCAGTGTCAGAACAGCTGACACAGCATCAAGTCATGTGCCCCTACCGTTTCCAAGGAAACTTACTTTAAAGTTCCTTGTGATCCACCCACTCAGGTTACAATGCTGCGCCAGGAATGACCATCATATACAGCTTATAGACTCTCCAAAACCTTCCCTTGACTTGTGCGTCATGTTTTAAAGATGGTAGCACGTCGGCGTACCTCAGTCACAGAACAGCAGCAGATGGCCGCACAGACCCCGGCTCTCATAAACTCCCCATGTAACGTGTTGCCGTGGCAGCAATTAGCCCGTTCACCTGCCGTCTACCCGTCTCTCCTCAGCCTCTCCGCTCTGTTCGAGGTGAAGTGAACAACAAGTGGTTGCAGCCAGCGAGGTGTTGTAAAAATGGACTGGAGGAGGCGGGGAGGGATGCACATAACAGATTTGATATACATCAGTGCTTCTGCAAACCTGGATGAGTCACTGGTCTCTGAAAGAAACACAGGGCAGGAGGGGGAAGGAGGGGAGGAGGGCGCTGCTCTCTCCAGGGAGAGGAAAGCTGGCTGTCTTGCGTGTCATTTCTGAGGACTAGGCACGACTGGAGAGGGAGGCAGGAAAGAGAGGGAGATTAGAAGTGTCTGGGTGGGTGGGATTGAAGATGATGGGGAGGAAGAGGAGATAGATTGATAGATATAGAGAGGGAAGAGGGGGTTTGTTTGTTGTTTTGTATTTGGCTCATCACTCTTGAAGTAGATTTTGTTAGGCTGGATAGAGGAACCAAGTCCATAGAGACCTGAATTCATTACTCGAGTCATCTACAGTTTTTTTTTTTCTCTCTCTCTCGCTCTTTCTTTTTTTACTGAGTAAATCTGGATCCAGAGAGTGTCATGTTGCGCTGGATGGGAAGTGAGACAGTGGGGCGAGAGTAAGAGGAGGATGGCGTACACACAGGTGAGTCCTGCACACACACTTTCCCATCTGGATCCTTCTGGATTACACTTTTCATCTTCGTATGTGTCTTCCTTTGCTCATTCGTTCATAATCTGATTTGTTCTTTTCATTTGATGATTATTTCTGATCAAGGCCTGAAACCATTTCAACTCGTATATGTATGATTTGTGTGTATTTATTCACTTTAATGTCTTATTATTTATAAAATATTAGGATTTGATGAGTTAATTCTCAAAATATGTTAATGGACATTTTTTTTTTCTATGTTATGTACATTAAAAACTAAATGGCAATTGATTTATGTGGGATTTGAGATGTGCGTAATATTTTCATTCAAAACGGTGTAGGCTACAGACAGACTCACTGATGGGTTTTGTGATTTAAGTATGAATGCAGCTTCTTTTTGATGTTTAAACTTTGTGGCGGTGTATTTGTGTGTCTGTATGCTGTATTATGATTCATGAAACTGCTAAAGACCCCTAGTATGGGAATAGCACCTGCTGGAACTGGCCATGTGGACCAGTGGGGACAGTGTCCCATCCTTCCTATCTCAGTGACCCTAATGCGTCATCTCTGCCTGAGCCAGCGGCAGCAAGGTGCGGGCTGGTAGGGACAGGAGTTCGTATCACTGTTGCCATGGTTACAGCCACAGCTAATTGCTTAGACAACATTGGGCCACTGATGAGGAGCAAGAGAGCTGGACTGAGGTTGGAAGCAGAAACGGGGTGGGGAAGGGGAGAGAAATCAACCTGTAGATATTCACAGGTGTTGAAAGGAAGGAATATAACAGTTCCCAGTGTGCATGAGTGTGTAAGAAGTCAGATGTGTTAATCTTGAACAATTTTGTCCCTTATACATTTTTTTTTTTAACAGATTAGTTAGAATGTGGTTTATTGGGATGCTTGTCAAAATAAATTAGTGCAATAACACTTTAGTTCAAAGGTGGATTATTACAGTGCTCTTAATTTAATACCCAAAATACAAAACAAGTAGGACAATATTTGAGGTTATAGAAACTTTTTCTTCACTGGATGTAGCTTCAAAGTTATTTGCCTTTTTATTTTTCAATCAGACCAGCACCTCAGGGAGCACATTTACTTAATATATACACTACCGTTCAAAGCTTTGGGGTCAGTAAAATGTTTCTGGAAGAAGTCTCTTACACTCACCAAGGCTGCATTTATTTGATCAAAATACAGTAAAATAGTAATATTGTAAATAAATGAGATTGTGAAATGTTATTACAATTTAAAATAACTGTTCTATTTTAATATATTTTAAAATGTAATTTATTCCAAAGCTGAATTTTCATCATCATTACTCCAGTCTTCAGTGTCACATGATCCTTCAGAAATCAGTCTAACATACTGATTTGCTGCTCAAGAAACATTTATTATTATTATTATAATTTCTTATATTATGTTGAAAACAGTTGTGCTGCTTAATATTTTGTGGAAACTTTAATAATTCTTTTGTGCCATGTAATGATATTTTTACTGATACTTTTGAGCAATGTAATGTACCCTTGCTTAATAAAAGTATTTTTATTTTTTTAATCTTACGGACTCCAAACTTTTGAACCATAGTGTATATCATAGAAAACATGAACATAATGAAATATTTGTAATAATAGTATACATTTTATAAATAAAATTTGTCGAAATGTTGCTAACAGATTTCATTAATATTAATTATTAAAATGTGAACATTCAGTAAAGAGACCTTTCCTCACTGTTTTTTTCCTCTCTTTCCTGTGCATGAACTCGACCCTCTGTTGCACTCAACCTTTGAAAAAGAACAGTTGGAACCCATCAATGAGGTATGTACAGAAAAGTAATTAATTCAACCTTCTAACTTCTCATATCTGTTCATTAGCAATGATGTAGAAAAAATAGCTACTGTATTTTTATAGCAGCTCTGAGATCCTGTTTAACAATTTATCCGTATATGCATGACCCCAAATAAGTTAGAAATTTAGTGAGAAGCTTGACACCCTCAGACCTTTCAGACCATAACTTGCCTGCATCCATAATAAAAAGAAAAAGATTGTGTTTACGCAATCAGAGTTGTATCTTTTGGGCTAGATTTTTTTTAACCATCAACATCCTGTCTCAAGTCATTCATTATTTAACCAACCATAGGCACATATTCAGCCTCAGCGGAGGTGAGAGTGACTTGGCTTTTTAGATCTTCTTGTGTTCTTGTTGTGTTGTGTTCATCTTTTTAGTGTCAGTTAGTCTAAATCAAAGAGAAGCAAGTTGTGTGGTGAAAAGACTAACATCTCTTTCATGAAAGACTTCTGTCTAAACATCTGGCCTCATTTCTGGTCAACCTAATAACGGTCACACTGAGAAATGACTGAGTAATGTTTGTCCCGCCCAATTTTCGTGTTTTATTTAGAAGCATATGTCACAATGGGAAACAAAATTGTGCATATTGTATGTCACTTTTGATCAATTTAATGCATCCTTAGATATCTTTAATTAAATCACTTGATTTTTGGTGGATTGGCTCTGACTTCTACAGTTTACTACAAAATCCCACTAGAATAGAGTCCCAATAGAGATGTAAGAATTTATTTCTATGAGGCTCTTGTTACATTTATACTTATAAAGCTGCAGCTCACTAGAAAATAACAACAACAACAAAAAATCCTTGATGCACTGATCAGTCATTACTATTTTTATCATCATAATTTGTCATGTATGTATATTCTGCTGCCTCTGCAGGTCAGTTAGTTACTGTTTACGTGAGAGTCTCTTTGTGTCCCTTTGCGGTCTTGGTCTCAGGGTCTTCTGTCCAGACTGTCTGACTTCCTGTTGTGTCGCTGGTCGTGCCGCTCCTGTTGGCAGTGGTGCTGGGAGTGCAGCTGCTGTCAGTCCACTGACGAGGAGGTGGAGATTCTGGGGCCTTTTCCAGCTCAGACTCCATCATGGCTGTGAGTACACATCCGTACATGTCGCAAATAACCCAGAACAACTCATTATTCATTTCATCTGTCTGCTCTCTCATCATAACAGTCAGAGTGAGATTGAGACTGAATACACAGAGTTACTGAACAAATCTCAAGACAATCCCAAAGGCACCATTTGTTAAAGGCTCGTTTTTGATTTGGATGGTGTGTTCTGGGTTATGTTTGGAATGGAATACGAGCCTTGTGTTTATTGCATACTGCACAGTATGGACTGTATATCTACCTAATATCTGAACTGTATGATTTTACTATTCTAACGATACACAGTATACACTATCAAAAGTTTGGGGGTGGTACAATTTTTTATGTGAAATCTTTTTTGTAAGACATTTCTTATGCTCACCAAGGCTGTGTTTATTTGATCAAAAAATCAGTAAAATCAGTAATATTGTGAAATACTATTACAATTTATTACAAAAATGTGTTCTATTTTAATATATTTTAAAATGTAATTTATTCCTGTGATGGCGAAGCTGAATTTTGAGCATCATTACTCCAATCTTGATCCTTCATAAATCATTCTAATATGACGATTTGCTGCTCAAGAAACATTTATTATGTTATCAATGCTTAACATTTTTGTAAAAAACTTATATTCAGGATTCTTTGACGAAAGTTACAAAGCATTAATTTGAAATAGAAATCTTTTTATAGATGGAACATTAACATTATAGAACATTATACATGTCTTTACTGTCACTTTTGATCAATTTAATTCATCCTGAATCCAAGTATTAATTTCTTTCAAACAAAGCATGACCGGAAACTTTTGAATGGTAGTCTATAAACAGTAGTATGCTACATTGTCACATAACCCAAATATATTTCATGTTTAATTTAGAAAATGGTGCTAGCATTTATGAAGTTGATAATAAATACAGTTAGTTTGCATGTTAAACCAAATGTGGGGAAAAAGGTGTCGGCAGTCTGATTAAAAAATTCAAGAAAGAGGCTATGTTCAGTATGACTATGAATGTAGTAGTATGCTGGAATGCAATACAGTATGATACACTACAATTTACAATGGTAATTTACTGAATTTTAAATTCACATGTAAAAATATCTTAACTTATCTCCAACGAATGAAGAATTACTTTGCTGATTTAAAAAAAAAAATGAAAGCATAGTGCAGCTTATTGCATTGTTACATATAATTTCTCCATCAGTGTTTTCATACTGTATACTGATATGCATAGTATACATACTATATGTTGC
>RJVU01053643.1:6472867-6512730 GCA_003731715.1 Anabarilius grahami | reverse complement strand
TATATATATAAACCAAAATGTATTCATATGACAAGATGACAAGATGTCAGAGTTAAACTGTGTCAGAAAAAAATTATCTTAATTATGTCAGATAACACTTACGCAAAACATGGTCAGCTCAAAGTGTCTGAATCATTTTTGGTTCCAAATTTTTATCAATTTTACTAGTAGTCCACTGTATGAAGAATTTTTGGGTATGATATGTCACAGTTTACTTTATTTTGCTATCCTCACTTACATAAATGAACTATAGTGTCCTGCACCCACTAGTAAAAATATATAAAAAATGTCTGAATAATTTTTGGTTTGACTGTATGAAATGCATTGTTGATATAGCTTCCAGTTTATTTGTCATACTAAAAGTGGAAAGTCGAGCATCTTGCATTGTTAGATATCCAATGGTGGTCAGAATTATTGGCACTCTTGGTAAATATGATCAAAGATGACTGTAAAAATAATTTTGCATTGTTTATCCTTTTGATCTTTAATTCGTAAAATTAGCAAAAGTCTAACCTTTCATTGAAGGAAAAGAATTGAAAGTGGGGGGAAAATCACATTATGAAATAAAAGATTTTCTCCAAAACACATTGGCCACAATTATTGGCACCCTTTTATTCAATACTTTTTGCAAACTCCGTTTGCCAAGATAACAGCTTTGAGTCTTCATCTATAATGCCTGATGAGTTTGGAGAACACCTGACGAGATCAGAGACCATTCCTTCATGCAGAATCTCTCCAGATCCTTCAGATTCCCAGCTCCATTTTGGTGCTTCTTCTCTTCAGTTCACTCCACTCATTTTCTTTAGGGTTCAGGTCAGGGGACTGGGATGGTCATGGCAGAAGCTTCATTTTGTGCTCAGTGACACATTGTTGTGTTGGTTTTGATGTTTGTTTTGGATCACTGTCCTGATGGAAGATCCTACCACGACCCATTATTGGATTTCTAGCAGAAGAGGTCAGGTTTAGATTTTTTATCTTTTGGTATTTGATAGAATCCATGATGCCATGTATCTGAACAAGATGTCCAGGACCTCCAGCAGAAAAATAGGCCCACAACATTAAAGATCCAGCAGTATATTTAACCGTGGGCATGGGGTACTTTTTATCCATGTGTGCACCAAACCCATCTGGTGGGTTTGCTGCCAAAAAGCTCTTTTTTTAGTTTCATCTGACCATAGAAGCCGGTCCCGTTTGAAGTTCCAGTCTTGTCTGACAACTGAACATGCTGGAGATTGTTTCTGGATGAGAGCAGAAAATTTTTCTTGAAACCCTCCCGAACAACTTGTGGGGATGTAGGTGCTGTTTGATCTTTTTTTTTAGGCTTTCTGAGACTCAAGACTCAACTCTTTTCTGAAGTTCTCCAGCTGTGATCCTTGGAGAATCTTTGGCCACTCAAACTTTCCTCCTCACCGCGCATTAAGACGATTTAGACACACGTCCTCTTCCAGGCAAATTTGTAACATCTTTAGTTGATTGGAACTTCTTAATTATTGCCCTGATAGTGGAAATGGGGATTTTCAATGCATTAGCTTTTTTCTTATAGCCACTTTCTATTCTGTGAAGCTCAACAATCTTTTGCTGCACATCAGAACTATATTCTTTGGTTTTTCTCATTGTGATGAATGATTACAGGAATTTGGCCTTTGTGTTTCCTCATGTTTATACTCCTGTGGAACAGGAAGTCATGGCTGGACAATATCATGTTCATGATCACCCTGGTGTGCTAAAAAAATTAAATATGAATGGGAATATACTTCAGAGATATTTTACTCATAAAAATTCTAGGGGTGCCAATAATTGTGGCCAACGTGTCTTGGAGAAAAACATTTATTTCATAATGTGATTTTCCCCCCACTTTCAATTCTTTTCCATCAATGAAAGGTTAGATTTTTGCTAATTTTATTAATTAAAGATCAAACAATGCAGATTTATTTTATAGACATCTTTGATCATATTTACCAAGGGTGCCAATAATTCTGACCACCACTGTATTATACTGTATGCAACACTTTATGGCATGTACATTTAATGCATACTTTGACCGTATACATGCCGCAGAAATGGTATGTAATGCTGAAATTCACACTGCCCAGTACAAGGTGATGGCATCATAGCTGTGATATACTTCTGCTGAGTGCAAGCTTCTTATAAAGTTACAATTTCTTTACTTCTCTACTTACATTGCAAATTACCAGCTTAATTTTAACTACTGTTAACAGAGCAGTAAATCATGTAGCTCTAGTTTGTAGTCATTGGTTTTCCGGGCTAATGGAAGTGATATTGATGCAACAGATGGCTTTCCTGAGACGTTCTAGGATCCTGTTTGTCTATGCCCTGTTACTCAAGCTCATAATGACTGGGGTGTGGAGCTATTTGTGTTCCCATGCAGGAACAACAAGGGTAATATGATTTAAATGGAGAAGTGATTCATGTTTTTGCTGGGATAATTTGTTCTTTGAATGCACACATTCACCACAAGCTGTCAAGCTTTTTACAAGTATATTTTTTAATGACATAATTCAATGACTTTTACCAGGACTAAACAAAGGTGGTCATACATGTCTATTTTTCCATTTTGCAATGCACATTATCACCAATCAGCAGTTTCCTGTTGTGAAACTTGTTTAAGGACTGGAGCTGATGTGGTCACCAGAGACTACTGGTTTATGCTGGTCTGACTGAGCTCATGCTTTGTGGGAATTGGATGTTTGTGTAAAACAAAAAACAGGGACAAAATGGCTGGATGAGTTGAGCTCCAAAAAAATGTGATCATAGAATAGTTTTCAATTCGTAACACATTGGAGATATAAGGGATGCATCTTTAATTGAATAGAGCTTGAACTTCCAGACTGGGACTGTACAGTCATGACATATAGCTCACCCTATAAGTCCAGCCTCTCTCATTGCTCCTAAGGCCATTTGTTTTAGAATCGTCCGTTGCTATGACAACTATCTCCCTCTGAGCTGTAGTCATGGACACAAAGGGTCCTTGATGATCCCCAAGGGATGACTCAGGCCTGCACAAAGATATCCCGCACAGAATATTTACCTCTGTAGTTGGAAAACAACTGGATTAGAAGATAATGTTGTAACAGATATTACACAATACTGGGCAATAATATGACTGAAGAAGTGGATTCAGTCTTTTGCTAGTTCATGCCGATTTTGGCTATTGATTTGTCTGTTTTTTTCATTGTCAGGCCATGATGGTCATAGCAAACCCTGCTTTTTGTCATATTTTAAGCTGTGTGTGAACTGACATCCAAATAGTATAACTAACAAAAGTTTGTTCCCTCTTCTAAATGTGGTTTCTTTGCAGCAGTTGGTACTAGTTTAGTATGAATTTGTGTGATAGACTTAATGGACAGAAGCATTTGTAATCGTACTGTTTCATGCAAAGTAATAACAGTAATATTACCCCACACATAATGTTTCATAAACATCGTTCAGCTTAAATAACCCTAGTCTTTCTGCCTTAGCTGGTTGACCAAGGAAGTTTTGCTTGTTAAGATAGTAACATAGCCTGTAGTTCAAACAGGAGAGGATGGCGCTAGCAACGGCAAGGTTATAGGTTCGATTCCTTGTTATTTTAAGTTGTAATAATATTTTTCGTATTTTTTACTTATTTTGGTTAAATAAATGCAGCCTTGGTGAGCATAAGAAACTTCTTTTAAAAACATTAATACTGACCCCATACTTTTGAACAGTAGTGTAAATGTCAACATGCGTTGTTTTTTTCAACAGGGAATGTGTCAGTAGTGTCATTAAGGCTTAACAAAGTCATCTCTTCCAGTGTCAATGAAAGCAATGAGCAAAAAGGCACAAATTCTCACATCATGGCTCAGGAACATGCTTCACCTGCTCATTCTGACACCACTACAAGCTGCAGGCCACCCACCGCAGAAACTTCCCGATCCACCTTCAGCCTGGCAGGCCAGCTCTCCAGTAAGCCCAGACTTCACTCTCAATGTTACCAGACTAGCGTGAGTATGATGACTTGATTTTTATTTAATTGCTCTCCCATGTCGCAGGTCTGAACGCCCGACGGCCAAGCTCCCCTGTGGTGGATGTAAAGCCGATTGAATTTTGGGCAATGGGACCCAGGCAAGAAGTGGTGCAGCCCCTGCGTAAGCCCCCGACACCACCAGATGATTACTTCCGCAAATTGGAGCCTCATCTGTACTCTCTGGACTCATGCAGTGATGATGTTGACTCTCTGACAGATGAAGAAATCCTTGTGCGGTACAAACTAGGCATGCTACATTTCAGCACACAGTATGATCTTATCAATGGCCACCTTAGCGTGCGAGTCATCGAGGCCCGGGATCTGCCCCCTCCGGTAACGTGCGACGGTGCTCGCCAAGACATGGCCCACTCAAACCCCTACGTGAAGATGAGCCTGCTGCCCGACCACAAGAACTCCAGGCAGACTGGAGTTAAACGCAAGACCCAGAACCCCGTGTTTGAAGAGCGCTTCACTTTTGAGCTTCCCTTCCTGGAGGCCCAGAGGCGCACCCTTCTGCTCTCTGTGGTCGACTTTGACAAGTTTTCACGGCACTGTGTCATCGGGAAAGTCTCTCTTCCTCTTAGTGAGGTTGATCTAGTGAAGGGAGGACATTGGTGGAAGGCCCTGGTGCCCAGTTCTCAGGTAATGCCACTCACCTGAGTCACATTATAGCTTTTTTTTATTTTTTTTATTTTTTTTTTACATTTATTTTAGGTGTGCCACTTGCACAATGACGAACATAATGAAGTTAGGTCACATGGAACTAAATTAAGTTATTTAGTAAAATGTGAAATCATTGCAGCCATATGCCAGAATGCCCTGCCTCAAAAGAATGCACACAGTACTGCTAAATATTTTTTGTCCTTGAAGATCTGTGTTTATGATGTGTTAAATGCACATTAACCTTTTGAGAGGTTAATATGTGACTTAAAAAAAGATACACAACTGTTCAAATGTTTGTGGTCAGTAAGGGTTTATAATGCTTTTGAAAGATATCCTTTAAGCTCACCAAGGCTGCATTTATTTGATCAAAAATACAGATAAAGCATTAATATTGTGAAATATTTCTATTTTTTATGTGTGTGTATGTGCATATATATATATATATGTGTGTGTATATATATGTATTCCTGTGATGGCTGAAGCTGAATTTTCAGCATCATTACTCCAGTCTTCAGTGCATGATCCTTCAGAAATCATTACATGCTTATGCATTATATTCTGATTTTCTGCTCAAGAAACATTTCTTAATATTATCAATATTGACAACAGTTGTTGCCTTATATGTTTTATACATTTTTTCAGGATTCCTTGATGAATACAAGTTTCAAAATAACAGCATTCATTTGAAATAGAAAACTTTTATACTTTTTTATTTAAGACTATAAAAGTTTTTACTGTCACTTTTGATCAATTTAATCAATCCTTGCTAAGTAAAAGTATTCAGTTCATTAAAAAAAGCTTACAGACCCCAGTATTTTGAGCGGCTCTGTATTTGTCTCTGTTCCAATTGATTTTTACCCTGAAGCATTTGTCAAAAAACTATCTGAACAAACCAGCAATTTTTCATGTTGCAGATGCTTTCATTGTAAAATTACTCTTGACATTAAAGCTTTCATTTCAGTATTTGACACTTAAAAAGTAGTATAAAAGTGTTAATTTACTGACATCATTATCATGACATTGATTTTCTAATGTAATGTTTCTCAGAATGAGGTTGAGCTTGGTGAGCTTCTTCTGTCCTTAAACTACCTGCCCAGTGCTGGCAGGTTAAATGTGGACATCATCCGAGCAAAACAGCTGCTTCAGACAGACATGTGCCAAGGTTCAGGTAAATCTATATCTGTTTCCCTCATTCTGCTCTTTTAAAATCTCAAAGATCCTATAGCAGAATTTCAATGACTGCAGAAAACTAAGCAACAAAGAATTTATTTTCTTAATGTGAGGTGATTGTTTGTCTTTATAATGAAATAGCTGCTTCGCCTTTGAAACGACTTTTCTTTTATGCTGACATCACTTTAGCCACAGAGTTAACAAATAGTTAAATGGCTGTTTAGCCTTTGTTTTGGCAAATTGGCTATTGCTAAAATCTAATTTATCAAAAAAAGTTAGGAAAAAAAATATAGGAGCATTTGGCCACATCCAGAAAAATGAATGGATCTCTATGGCACTCTGCTGGATATATACGTATATAAATGTCAAAACACTTTATTTCTAAAACTGTAATTGCTACAGGTTTTCTTCTAACCAGCAGATGGCAGAATTCATCATTAAAGTATTTTTTATTTTATTTTTTTTATATATTTCATATGCAAAATCTTGTTTGAATGACTTCAAACAAACCCATTTAAGGAAATCAACATCAAATTATCAAGTCAACTTATGTGACGTTCTCTTAATTTTCTGTTGTTTTGACAATTCAACATTCAAGATGACTTTGGACAATGAGTGAATGCAACTAAGGAGAACGATAACTGCAGAAGTGGAGGAAATGAGTGAAAGTTATAATAAGAATTTCCCCGCCTCAAAAACTCTTTTTTTGCTTGACAAAATGGTACTCAAACCAATCAATCAATGTTAACTTGAGTTTTCTGAGTAACAAATTACTAGATTTTTCTAATTAAGTTAAGACATTAAGTACAGTTCACTAAAATATGTGTTCGTTTTTACCGTGTGGTCTGTCTGGCTCCATTTTGGTATGTAGGCCTAATGCACACTTTCATAATCTAATCAGTTCCTGATGGATAAAATCAAGTCTTGCCCGGAATATTTCATCACTGAGTATCCTGTTTCACTCAGAAATGTTACGTTACAGATGTGAAATTTGTTTCAGATGGCAATTTATGTTAAACTTTAACCAAGCTACTACTTCTCTGTTGTCAGATCCTTTTGTGAAGGTGCAGCTGGTGACCGGTCTTAAGTTGATGAAGACTAAGAAAACGTCCTGTATGAGGGGCACCATTGACCCCTGCTACAACGAGTCCTTTAGCTTCCGTGTACCTCAAGAGGACCTGTGTGAAGTCAGTCTTGTGTTCACAGGTATTGTTTTGAATATGAACGCAAATATGTGTACAGTCTTTATGATGACCTTTCGAGAAAATACAATTTTTCGATACAAATACAATTTACCTTTTCATGTATATTAGGTTCATGTGCTAGGAAAATTTATCAAATAAATGTAATATTATTTAAAAAAAATATAATATATACACTACAGTTTAAAAGTTTGGGAACAGTAAGAATTCTAAACGAAATGTATACTTTTATTCAGAAAGGACGTGTTCGGTTGATAAAAAGTGACTGTAAAGATGTTACAATATAATTCATATAATGTTACAAAAGATTTCTGTTTCAAATAAATTTTATTCTTTTGAACTTTATATTCATCAAAGAAGAAAAAATATATCACGGTTTTCACAAAAATAATAAGCAGAACAACTGTTTTCAACATTGATAATATTAGGAAATGTTTCTTGGTCATCAAATCATCATATCAGAATGATTTCTGAAGGATCATGTGACATTGAAGACTGGAGTAATGATGCTGAAAATTCAGCAATTCAGCTTTACATCACAGGAATAAATAAAATTTACTAAAATAGAAAAAGTTATTTTAAATTGTAATAATATTTCATAATCTTACTGATTTTTGATCAAATAAATACAGCCTTTTTAAACATAAGAGGCTTGTTTAAAAAAAAAAAACATTTTAAAAAAATCTTACTGACCCCAAACTTTTGAACAGATGTGTATTTTTAGTGTGATGATAATATATATTTTTTTAAATCACACTAAATTAATATATTAAAGGGGCTCTATGTAGGAATGACACCAAGTGATCGAAATAGGTACTGCAGTCCAAATTCAAAGTATTGTTTGCCCCGCCCCCTCCTTCAAAGATGCGGGTGGCCAGCTTGAGGACACGCAACAAGAGGGAGCTCAATTGACAATGAAAGCTGAGGAGACTTACACACTGTAAGCTGATGAGTTGATTTTTCTGTGTTTTAATATGCTGTCGTTCATAGAGATTTTCAGATGGATGCAGAGGCTTTTTAAGTCAGGTAGAATCTGTGATTCTCAGACCCAGTTTGTTTGCTGGTTTCCATGGCTGCAATACGCAATGTTTTCCGCCAACTGGCAACCTGTGATGTCGAAATACTATTGGATAAACTGGCAGCACGCGGTTTCGCACAGACCAGAGCCATAGTGAGCGAGAGTTGCGACAACGGAAGTTCAAAACGCTTGATCGTCACGTGATTCGTGTAGACTTCAGATAGTTCCAGGAAGTGCTTCGGCGTCAATTAAAAAAGATGGGGTTTGAGAGACACAAATGTGATTTTTGGTAATTTGTAGTCAATAAATGCATTGGTTTACAATATTTATGTAATACACCGACAAGTGAATGTAGTATGTGTTTGTAGTTACAGCAATGTTGTTTTTAAAAGATAAAAACCTGCTAATATTTGAGGATTAGTGTTGTCAACCAGTGTTGCCTGCCTTGTTAACATATTTCTGGCTAACATTACCTTGGTTAAAGATCGTGTTGCAGTTGTTTTGAAGTATTTTTATGTTTTTAAACTTGATTGTTAGTTAAGAGCAATCACTGCATGTTCACTATGGTTTCACAAGGACATGAGACCTGCAGGTGACAGGTTATTGCCTTAAAAAACCCATTGCAAACAAGTGAAATTTTATTAATCTTAATGTTAACAATTCTTATGCACCCCATTCACTTATTACTATATACATTCATACACAATATATTCAATTCTAAAACAAAACATGATTATACACACACATTGACTTTTGCACTGATTTAGTACAATGGATTTATACATTTCTAATAAACTGCATGTCAAGCATTTTGTCTGTCCTAGACATTTTGTTAGTGGCCTTCAGCTCTTCTGCATTGTTGGGTCTGGCATATCGCATCTTCCTCTTCACAATACCCTATAGATTTTCTATGGGGTTAAGGTCAGGCGAGTTTGCTGGCCAATTAATAACAGGGATACCATGGTCCTTAAACCAGGTACTGGTAGCTTTGGCACTGTGTGGCAAAATGAAATCTGCATCTCCATAAAGTTGGTCAGCAGCAGGAAGCATGAAGTGCTCTAAAACTTACTGGTATACGGCTGCGTTGACCTTGGACCTCAGAAAACACAGTGGACCAACACCAGCAGATGACATGGCACCCCAAACCATCACTGACTGTGGAAACTTTACACTGGACCTCAAGCAACGTGGATTGTGTGCCTCTCCTCTCTTCCTCCAGACTCTGGGACCTTGATTTCCAAAGGAAATGCAAAATTTACTTTCATCAGAGAACATAACTTTGGACCACTCAGCAGCAGTCCAGTCCTTTTTGTCTTTAGCCGCTTCTGACGCTGTCTGTTGTTCAAGAGTGGCTTGACACAAGGAATGCGACAGCTGAAACCCATGTCTTGCATACGTCTATGCGTAGTGGTTCTTGAAGCACTGACTCCAGCTGCAGTCCACTCTTTGTGAATCTCCCCCACATTTCTGAATAGGTTTTGTTTCACAATCCTCTCCAGGGTGCAGTTATCCCTATTGCTTTTACACTTTTTTTTTCTCCCACATCTTTTCCTTCCCTTCGCCTCTCTATTAATGTGCTTGGACACAGAGCTCTGTGAACAGCCAGCCTCTTTTGCAATGACCTTTTGTGTCTTGCCCTCCTTGTGCAAGGTGTCAATGGTCGTCTTTTGGACAACTGTCAAGTCAGCAGTCTTCCCCATGATTGTGTAGCCTACAGAACTAGACTGAGAAACCATTTAAAGGCCTTTGCAGGTGTTTGAGTTAATTAGCTGATTAGAGTGTGGCACGAGGTGTCTTCAATATTAAACCTTTTCACAATATTCTAATTTTCTGAGATACTGAATTTGGGATTTTCCTTAGTTGTCATTTATAATCATCAAAATTAAAAGAAATAAACATTTGAAATATATCAGTCTGTGTGTAATGAATGAATATAATATACAAGTTTCACTTTTTGAATGGAATTAGTGAAATAAATCAACTTTTTGATGATATTCTAATTATATGACCAGCACCTGTATATATGTTTTTTTTTGTGCTGCTTTTAAGCATTGTTTTTTTTAATCTCACTTATAAACTTCCCTCTCCCCATCAATCCAAAAATTAGCTGAGCTGACACATAATAGACAGTCAACAGAAACACAATGTATACATTCTCAAATATACATTCTAAAATAAGGATTTTTTTCTTTATTCCCAGGTGAAAAAATACTATAGTAATTTATAGTAAATACTATAGTGTTTTTGAACCATACTATAGTAAATTACTTGAATTAATTTGTTGTGGTAATTCTATAGTTGCTGTGATAGTATAACAACTATAGTAACAAACAAATTACTCTACCCAATACTGTACTAAGTTTTCTACAACTTTAGGGTATATTATACTACAATATACACTACAGTTTACTGTAGTAAAAAACTAAAGTATACTATAGTGTTTATTACAGTTGATCAGTTCACTATAGTTAATACTACAGTATGCTGTAGCATTCATTAACAAAGTGTTGTAAATACTATAATATATACAGTATACTACAATTTACTATAGTATGGTTCAAAAACACTATACTATTTACTATAGTATTTTTTTCACCTGGTTTGTACATTTAATAAGGAATAAGGATATTCTCATTTTACCACTTTTACCCACCACAAGCCCCAAAGTTATATTTAATCCCGTTTAGAAGCCTTTTTCTCTAATTACACGACGATGAATAAAGCTGTTTTAATCTATTATCTAATCTACTACCTGATAACATCCCCTGAAACTATTTATTTAGTGAGTAATATCAGCTAGCATGCTTTAATACACAAGTTAATTTGATTCAGATGTACTGATACTATAAAATCTTATAATTTAAACGGTTTACCTTTTAAAAATGCATCACAAACGGTCTGTTCTGCTGTAACTCTACGGCGCGGCTGCTACTTCCGGAAACTATTGAGAGGCTCCACGAGCCGCCATTGCTGTAAAAAAACGTTCCATTGGAGTCAATGGAGTTGTCGCAACTCTCTCTCTCTATGGCTCTGGCACAGACCAAAACAAAGACAGACATTCCGACACGGAACGCACATTTCAAAGTAGAATATCTGGCTGTAGCATTGTTTTTCTGAGAAACAAGTAGGTGAACTTAGCATTTTTCCTAAATATCTGCAAACATATTGGGGTATTTTTATGCTTTATTAAAGTAAAAATCTTACATATAGCCCCTTTAAATTCACAGCCAATTAGTGTAAAATCTAGCTTGTGAATACAGGCTGCCATGGGGCACCTCATTATGGATTGCTTAAATTCCAATAGGATTTATTCAATTACCGATGCTGCCAGTCAGAACCTGACCTGGACAGTTATTCATGCTGAGATTTTATGCACTGGTACACACTGACATTTAATATTTGCACTCGTCACTCAGGTGCAGCCATGCACTGTGATTGCATAGGGCTGAGAGTGGCCTACGCTCTTAACCTGCCATTTGAGACAGTGCAGAGCAGTAAGCTCAGCACAATGTGTAGTTTTCACTGTCTTCCTCAGCTTTAATCTGTGCTGAGTCAACAATGGTATTTAAATACAGTAATATCTCACACTAAAGGGTGAGTGTAGCATGTGTCTCTCCCAGTGGTACCAGCCAGGGCTGCCTGCCCATTGCTTCTCTCTGATGTTTCTGACTACAAAGACTTGCAATCAAACACTGCCTGCAATCCCACTCCTGCTGGGCCTCTGTCTCTCACTCCTGGTCTGTTTGATGAGTCTCTCTCTCTTCTCTTTAGCTCACTCTTTTTGTCAGTTCTTTTACTTTTAAATCTTTGCGTATTCCATTATCATTCTCTTTGTCTTTAACTGAAGGATCCCTCTGGCTGAGCAGGTAATGGGAGTTTAATGGTGGTGTTGTGCCCATATGCTATCCATAAGCAGTGAGTGGAAACAGATCTTCTGGCTCTGTTCAACATGACTCCCATTAGGCAGCTATGTGCATTGGAAGGGGTCAGAATTGTGCCCATCATTATAGGTGGAGTGCTTTCAATAGTGGTCTGAGATATTTGGATTGTTCTGTTTATCACAAAATGTGTGTTTACACAGACTTTTTAAGGCACCGAAGTGACATAAATGTACTTGCATGAGTATACAGAGGTAACATAAGCAAAATGCAATACAAACGTCCAGTGTTTTAAAGGGGACCTATTATGCCCCTTTTCAAAAGGTGTAATATAAGTCTCTGGTGTCCCCTGAACGTGTCTAAGTTTCAGCTCAAAATACCCCACAGATCATTTATTATAGCAGGTCAAATTTGCCCCTATTTGGGTGTGAGTAAAAACACGCTGTTTTTGTTTGTGTCCCTTTAAATGCAAATGAACTGCTGCTCCTCGATCCTTTCCAGAAGAGGGCGGAGCTTTAACAGCTCGCGCTTTGGTTGCTCAACAACAACAAAACTGGAGAATCTCACACAGCCAAAATGAGCCTTACATTGTTCAAACCGTAGTCGGACACTGATGGAGAGACTCAGGATGAAGTTACAGCTTTTAGAATGCAATCGGATGTTTCTGAATGGTTAGTGGATAAATCTATGTAGTTGCTGTGGAGTTGATTCAACTCATCGACTAGTAGGTGCTGACATGTTAATCTTTTGTGCAAATCCAGCGTTGAATTGACCCTCGTTTATTAAGCAGTTATTAGCAGTTATCAGATATTAATTCAGTTACCATTCTAATAAAAAAAATTATTGTTTGTTTGTTTAATAATATTAATAATAATATGAAACACTAAATTAATGATTGTATATTATTATTATTATTATGATATAATACACCACCCAGTGTTTTAAAATGAGATATCAGATACTTTAGTTAGCATTTTAATAATAAAAATAGAATTATTATTAATAATAATAGTAATATAACACCATTCATTTTGTTTATTCACATGCTCAATCAATGATAATGCTTAATTATAATAATGATACTTAAATTCCAGTCTCCAAACTCACAAGATAGTGGGGTAAATGATAGTGTTCATGTCAGCATCTCATCATAATTGTTGTGTATTGGTTTACTGCAGTAAATGTGATGTTTTGAGCTTGAGATTTCCCTCTTTAGTTTTCCAATATGCATTGTGCACAATTGTGTGGAGTAAGAGAAAATCATTCATTATAAGATAACACTTGATGCCTTCGTCTCCTCAGCCTTAGCATTTCCCATTCTGAGCGAGCAGGAACGATCTGTACCTCATCCCAACTGTGGATTTAGAGCAGGAGAGCTCCCTCAGGACTGCTGAATGTGACACATGCTGATGATGTCATCAGCTCAACATAGCGAGTCCAGTGCATGCGTCTGAGCCAAACACTCACCACGCCCGTTCCTTTGCTTTAAACTCATGATGTCAGCCATCCTGTTTGTCTCCTAACTGACATAAATTTTGCAGAGCATGAGGACGTGTAAATGTGGTTTAAATTAATATTGATGGTTTTTTCAATTATTCCTGTTTAGAGGACTGGTTAGAAATTATCAAAAAAATCACAAATGAAAATTCTGTCATCATTTATTCACCCTTATGTTGTTCCAAACACATTTTACTTTTAAATTTCAAAAAGGATGCAAAGGGACATCATAAAATTATCGTAAAGTGGTTTATTCGACTTTTGCACTATAATCTTCTGAAAAACTGACTGAAATTTATTTATTTATTTTTCGCTGATAGTCTTCTCCTTTAACGGGCTATTAACCATCGTGACTAGATCATTGAGTCTGGGAGTTAAGAACTCAAGAACTGGATTCATCAATCATTCATTCATTCAGTAGTTCACAATAGTTTAATGAACTGGATCAAATGATTCATTGAAGATATTAGACTTTCAAAGTCTAATATCTTAAGAGTCTTGTGCAATGTAGCACAACAGTCATGCAGACTACTTTAAGGGATAATTAAATGAAAATTCTGTCATCATTTACATCATTCACCCTCAAGTTGTTCCAAACCTGCATGAGTTTCTTTCTTCTGTTGAACACAAAAGAAGATATTTTGAAGAATATGGGTAATCGAACAGATGATGGGAAAAAAATACTATGAAAGTCAATGGGGCCCATCAACCGTTTGATTACCCATATTCTTCAAAATATCTTCTTTTGTGTTCAACAGAAGAAAGAAACTCATACAGGTTTGGAACAACTTGAGGATGAGTAAATGATAGAATTTTCATTTTTGGGTGAACTATACCTTTTTAAAAAATATATACATATAAATGTAAAAAAAAAAAAGTTTTTTTATATATATATATATATATATATAAAATAATTATTATTTTAATTTTGATATTTTTCAAAATTCACCATATTTCACGTTTTGATCCACAAAAGAACATCAACTAAGTTAAAAGGTTTAAAAAAGAAGTTGTCCACTATAAATAGGAGTGTCTCCCATCCTTTTTATGTGGTTTAACTCACACGTTGAATTCAAATAGTGTTGAGGATAAGGAGTAGCCGAGATACATATTGTGTTCGCTGTAATAAGAGCTTTAGCTGTATACTTGAGCCACACCAAGGTGAAGGAGTCCTTGGCGTTCAGTTGGATAAAGCTCATCTCAAGAGCTGATGTTGCTTGGAGACGGCATTTCACCAGCTCTGGTCTGCAGCTGGAGTCGCGATGCTGTGAGATCCTTGTCTGGCGTGCGGCTGCATCATTTACTGCCACCTCTGGGCTTTGTGACAATATTATTTGCGCTTCCTGCTATTTTCCCAGCACTCCACTGCCAGTTACAGGAAAGAGGGGAAAATCAACGGGAAGAAAAGTCCTCAATCTTGTTTATGAGCTACGTAATGAAATTAACAGTGCCTCATACTCTGACCTGACTCCATTAACAAAATTGGATTGAGGCGGAGAAAAATAGATTGACAGAAAAGATGAATAATAAGCCAAATAAATGAGAGGACATGTTCGTGTCAGTGTTATTTTAGTATCACTGATTATATATTATTATAGTTTTTGTTCATTTAAATTTTAAAGTTTCCGTAATTGTATGTTTTTGTCATTAGTGTTTGTTTTTTAATGTCTGTTTTTGTTTTTGTTTTAGTGTAGTAGTAGTTTTATTTAAGTACTTCAACTAAACTAACAAAAAATGAGAAATGTTGCCTTGGCAACTGTAGCTGAAATAAAACAAGTTTAATAACCCTGATTTGTGTGCATAAAACAGTGGGTGGAGGGGGGAAATCTACTGTATAATTCATTCACAGTACAGAAACTCCAAGCAGCCATTATTGCAAATAAGGTGTTAGACTGATTATCTCCGGATGTAACATTGTTTTTCTGCCTTTTCCTTCTTAGTTTATGGGCACAACGTGAAGAGCAGCAACGATTTTGTTGGTCGCATCGTGATTGGCCAGTTCTCCACAGGCCTGCAGGAAACCACGCACTGGCGGCGGCTCATGAGCTCCCAGCGCACCCCGGTGGAACAGTGGCACAGTCTGCGCTCCCGTGCCGAGTGTGACCGCGTCTCTCCCGCTTCTCTCGAGGTCACATAATACTAACACAGGAGAGTCAGTGATCTACTGTATGGAAAAGAACTTTGACCTAAAACTTAAAACACAAACATCTTCGAGTGTCTTGAGGTTTCTTGAGTGTCTTTGAATCATACACTAGATAGATTCTCTATAGAATGGGGGGCTTTATCTCTGTGCTATTTGTGTTCACTCTCCCTTACCATTAATATAATGGGGAGACGTAGATCGTAGAAAAGACCTCGGAGAGTTTTTCCGTTCATGATGATGAGCAGAAGCCTGCTGTCCATGTTTCCTTTTTATCACATTGATACTATTTTACACAATAATCTCATCATCATCTGATCCTCAGCTGCATTCAGGCTGCTCAGGTGTCCAGAGGAAGAGCGGTTATGAGGCTCAGGCAGTTTGGACCACACCAAACCATTGGTAGGGTCTGCAGTGTCTTAATAATCATATTGTTTCTTTTTTTCAGACTTCAATATGATTGCAGTTTTTGAAGTAGCTTTAATTTCACAGTTTGAATGTTTTAAATCCGATTTTACACCAAAGCTTGTGTTTTGTGATCCGTATCACTGTTCTCCGTGCACATTTTGACCTTTGATTGTGTTTAAGTGTTTGTGAGTGCGTGTTTAGTAAATGTTTGCACTTATGACAGCTGATGTCTACAGAAACCTTAAGAGGCCATGCATTATTTTATTTTATTTATTTATTGTTTTTCTTAATCTTGACTGAATTTTTTCATGATCTGAATATACCAAAGGTTTATTTACTTTCCTTTTTGTGTGTTGCTCTCTTCTCATATTTCTCGTGTCTTCTCTTGAACATAATTCTATATCCATACACTTCCTTTCAAAAGTTTGGGGTTAGGAAGAATTTTTTTTATTCGATTTTTTTTAGAAATGAATATGTTTATTCAGCAAGGATGCATTAAATTCATCAAAAGACATTTACAAAAGATTTCTATTTCATATAAATGCTGTTCTTTTGAACATTCTATTCTTCAAAGAATCCTAAAATAACGCCTCTCGGTTTCCACAAAAATATCAAGCAGTGAGTTTCAACATTGATAATAATAAGAAATGTTTCTTTAGCAGCAAATCATCATAGAATGATTTCTGAAGGATTGTGTGACACTGATGATAATAATAATGCTTTTTAAAATTCAGCTTTTACATCACAGGAATAAATTACATTTTAAAATATATAATTGTAATAATATTACTGTTTACTGTATTTTTGATCAAATAAATGCAGCCTTAGTGAGCATAAGATAACTAAGATACTATAAAATACATTAAAAATCCTTACCGACTTTTGAACAACAACATGAGAAAACACTCTTTTGTTGTTTTGAATTCAACATCAAAAGCCTCCCAACATAAGACAGAAGTAATAATTTATGGCCCCTCAAGGCTTTCGTAGAGGTCTGTATCACTGTATAAATGCATTAGTTTCTGCACAACAGTGAACATGCTTTCACAGCTTAGGCAATAATGCCATGCCAAGAAGGTGCATATATATCCATTTCTCTTTGCTCTATCACCTTCAAACCTAGTCCAATGCTTTTGCCAAGTTCAGTTCATATACTGTATATTATCAACATGTTGGAGCTGTATTTTGTCTTTTTCTCAGTCAGTCTATAAAGTACATAAGCATAAACAAGATATGATTGGGAAAACAATGTAGTTAGCATAGAATCGAAGTGCAATCAGAAACATTACTCTATCTTTCTTCGTAATCTTTCTTGTGTGTGACCTGTGTGAGAGTTTCAGGTTAAAAGTCAATTGTATGTTTCCACCAATGTCAATGTTTGTGTAGATGACAGTACAAATGATTAGAGTGGTAATTATAACACATAATAATAATAATAATAATAATAATAATGAAGCTGTGCCAGTGAAGATGTTTATATTTATTTAGATTTTTTTTTTAAATGCATATAATAATAGATATATATTTATCTCTAAAACATATCTGTATAGATTTATAACTTAAAGAGAACTGAACAAATGCATGTTGCAATAGGTGAAAAAAGAAATGGATAGAAATAGAATATAGATAAATCATGATAAATGAAAAGGTTGTTGAAATTTTGGTTTCAAAGTTAACTGTTTTTAACTGTGTCCAAAAAATTATAATAATGTTTAGTCCACTGTCTTCTTGTCTGATCTAAACCCTCTGAGAGCTTGTTACGCTGATGCTGTCCATGTAATGGTGTATTAAGTGTGAGAAGAAATCAGCAGAATCCCTTTAAAGGTCTCTTTCACAGAGATTGTAATGTGTGAATCCTTCAGAGAGATGTGTTAAGTGAGGAAACTGTCTCTTGGTTGTTCCACAATGAATTAAAGTGATGTTTGTTACTGGGCTTCTCCCTTTGTTTCAGTATGTTTTGTAAAAAAAAATTATAGAAGGGTTTTTTATTATTAAATCATCTTATACTTGTGGACCTATTTCATACATGCTCTTTGGTGCAAATTGGACATCAGTAACATCATTGGCTTTTGAAAAAAAAAAAAAAATGGGTGAACTATCCCTCTGTTATTCATTTGAAATATTTGTTTAAACCATAATATTTCGCAATTGCAGTGATGATCCTGACAATACATTAATTAAATCACAAAAATGATTCAGGCTTGTTTGTGTAAAAATGTTCCCTCTGCAGGCTTTAAGAGGGAGATAATTAGAGGGCTAGAAAAGGGTCACTTAATTACTTGTCTTCAGCAACAAGGGAACAGCTTAACCCCACTGTGAACATTAATCCTGAGTCAGGCACAAAATGATCAAAACTACCATGTTTACAGATGAGATCATATCAACAAACTCGAATATTGCTCTTGACATATTTCAAAATAGGACATTTCTGCCTTGTGTCATGGGCATTTATTACAAAATGGCAATTCAGAATGGCAATTAAAGGCCCCCAGCTCTGACAACTTTAAATTATCTCTCTGCTGTACTTCACAAAAAATATGAGATGTGAAGAAAAATGATGTCAATGCTTTTGCATTTCTTGGAAAAATGTTTTGCGTTCTCCCCAAAAAACTGCGTTCGCTCGCAAAACAAACGCAAATGTTTTGCGAGCGAATACAAAGTTTCTAAGGGTAACGCAAAACATTTTGCGAGAGAACGCAAAAGCATTGACATTTTTCTTACCATCTCATTTTTTTCCCCCTTCACCGTGTCCCTTTACGGACTCCGTACGAATATGTTTTTGCGTTTAAAAACACAAGACGCATAGCAATGAAGATACATTTAATGTACAACAGTGCGAGACACTGCAAAAGACGTGAATGCGATGGTCAACGATGTCCATCTTGCAAAAGTTAACATAAAAAAAGGATGGAAAATTAGTGAAAATTATGTAATTATTTATTTCATCACCAAACTCCTCTATCAGGTGACTGGGTTACATTTCTTTGAATTGTAAAACCATTAAATTTAAAATCCAAATCAGCTCATGACTTGGAAAAAAAAGACAGTCTTTAAAATTTAGAATTTTGCTCAACCCTGTCAGTGGCGAAAATGTAGGTGCGCAAGGTTGTTTTACCAACAGCTGTGTGTGGATAAGAACAGAGATTTTTTTGGTCACTAATTGGCACGGCCCATTAACTGGAGAGAAAAGCAGGAAAGGTTAAAAGCCCGGCTGAGGTTAAGCTCTTTCTGTCTTTTGAAGCTTTGCAGTCAACAAAGTCTTAAATCCTTTCTCTTTCAGAATCTCACCTTCTAGGTCACTGATAGATAAAATGTGCACAGACGGACATGGACAGTGTTCCGGATGCCAGATCCAGACTCAGGAGTCATTATATGGACACATCCACATCCAAAAATATGACCATCTTTTTACTAAAATAAATGTTTGGGGGTTCTGCAAATATAAAAAAAAAATGTCCACAGAATATGAAAAGCCAGATGATTAAGGGTGGGGACCTCATTTTTACTTGTAAACTAAGTGTTTAGTCTATAACACCAATACTGCAACTCATTATCTCTCTGGAGACCAGTGCAGGTCTCTAGCTACAACTGTAACTAATTCCCAACAATATCAACATATTATCAACAGCACCACTGGTGAGAAAAAAAGGTTAATTTCCAACCTTTTAATTTCCAATTTTAAGTGTTAAACAGAGGAATGTGTGTGTCATGAGTCATGGCCCCAGAGGAACAAGAAAACAGCAACAGTAATTAGGGACAGGGAAGGGGGAGAGAAATGCCTATAACAGGTTAGAGAGAGGCCATCATCACTGCAGGGATGTAGACGAGTGGACATCTTGTGATCGAGGATGTTGGTGTGTCAATGTTGATGATAATAAACTGGAAAAACAATCTTAGATCTTAGGTTAGTTTTCCAGTGTAGGAATCTTACAGACAAATGGAAAGGCCTTATCACAGTTGTTGTCATTCCAAGACCTCAGTGCTGCAAAAAATGAAAAATGCAAACAGTTTCTCCAATTTGTAATGCCTTTTCTTAGTAATGTTACATAATTAGTGGGGCTGTCAATCAATTAAAAATAGAATTAATTATAACATATTCTGATTCACCAAATAGTACACTAAAGGCCCGTTCACACCAAGAACAACAACTCCAGAAGATAACGATAAAGATATAGTTCTAAAAATCATTCTAAATAGAAGAATAGCACTGTCCACACCACAACTTTAATGATAATAATATGGCTGGAATCTCTTTCAGAACGATTATTTTCCAGCTGTTGAAGATAAAACACTGACAGCCAATCAGAATCCATTCAAATTTAAGGGGTTCGCCTCACGCATTTAAAATGGCAGACGACATTGCAGAGAAGTTAATCGCCAAGGTCCAGAAAAAGCCACCACTGTTTGCAAGTCAACCCCCCTTTTCAAGGATACTTTAAAGAAAAGGGATATATGGAAAACAATCAGTCATACCCTCGGAATAAATGGTGAGAAATATTAACGATTAGACCATTATGCCAGGCTAGCAAACAGTGTAACATAAAATTACCTCTCAGGTATCCATACCAATATACCAATATATCCATATTGTTTTCCATATATCCATTTCAACAACATTGTCTTGCTTCCTTTGAGGTTGCAGTGAAAAAGACTAGCCGTTGTTTTTATTCCACTATATTGACTTCGTCAGGTAAATTCACTGTTAGATTAGATCGATTACAATAGCTATTCACTCGAAACATAGCCTGCTGAGGACATGTAAATGCAACAAGAACAGCAAAAACACACTTTAAAACCGCAGCGCATTCGCTTAGAATAAACAGACCATTATCGTTCGTTGGTGTGGACGCAAATATATATAGTTATCGTTATAGTTATTGTTCTTGGTGTGAACGGGCCTTAATACTATACTAATATAGTATTTTTATAGATACACTTCTGTTCAAATGTTTATGGTCAGTAAGATTTTTTTTTTATTCATCAAAGAGTCCTGAAAAAAATTTATCAAGGTTTCCACACACAAAAAAAAATAGCAGCACAACTGTTTTCAATGTTGATGATAATAATAATAAATGTTTATTAAGCAGCAAATCAGCATATTACAATGATTTCTGAAGGATCATGTGACGCTGAAGACTGGAGTAATGATGATGGAAATTCACCTTAATACATTAAATACATTAAAATAGAAAAGAGTTATTTTAATTTGTAATAATATTTCACTATATTACTATTTTTAATGTATTTATTGTCAAATAATGGCCTTGATGAGCACAAGAGACATTAAAAAATAACTTACTGACCCCAAACTTTTGAACGGTAGCAGTGCTATACATTTTTATTGTCATTTTATCATGTTATATTATTTGTACTAAATTATTCACAGTTGTTTAAATAGCCATAATAATTAGTGTTTCAGTTCATTGCAACACTCACCACTGTTTTGTCTGTACCAGATCTCCACACAGTCCTCTTCCTCTGGGATGCGATGGATGCCATCATCTGGCTGATTTCCATCCCAGTAACTGTATTCATAGGGTGACCCATCTGTCCACTCCATAGTGCCCTCCTACCAACAAACTATGATTAACAACGCTATCACGTTTGCTAGTTCCTTGCCCTTTGACCCTGAAGTGATAAATAAAGTCATTCTGCCAGGCATGAGTTCACAGATCAGGAGCTTTGGATCATCTGAAACCATTGCTTTACCAATCAGAGGTTTTGTTACGTCGTTCATAAACTATCAACGTCAACTTGGTGTTAGACCAAAATATTGGTTCACCGGTGTCTGGAAATGATTAAACGTCACTCAAAGAAACGATATTTTCCATTCATGAGATTATTAGTGACAGACTGGGCTTGCCTTTTACAACACATTTAAGTGATGCTGTTAATGTATTTTAGGTGTAACTAAGAATCTGCTTAATATTGCAACCTAATATATCAATGAATCATTCATAAAATGCACTGCGTGGGAATGTTTTGTGTTGCGCTTAATAGAGAATGATTTCATGTTTACCTGTCTTCTATCATGAAGGCCAATCCAAATATCTGTTGGAATTCCTGGTACACGGCTGTTCACAAGATCATAGACAAACACATTTTCTTCCCAGCTATAATGAAAACAGTTATAAGAAAGTGCATGTTTTATAAAATGTCCAGCAAAATCCTGTACTATAAGACAAATTGTGGGATCTCAGCACTGTCGGTGAGGAATCATACCTGTGGATGGAGGTGAGTTTGGCTGATTTGTGTCCGTTTGAGAATTCAGCGCAGTACAGATCTGCCTCGGCCCAGGTGCGGTTCAAGGGGAAGAAGCGGTAACAGTAACCCTCAAATTCAGTCCAGAAGAGCGGACATGTCACAGGCTGGTTTGAGTCTGACAGTTGCAGGGGCAGTGCTAGAGGAAATGGTAATGACATTAAATCCTTTAGCAGTGTTTATTTGGATTTAAATCAAATATGAGCGTATAATAGGTCAAACACTTGAAAACACCACAAAAATACAATGTTATGTTATTTGAAACATCATCTGGAAAGTATCTAGATGATTACAAACTATATTGTCATTGTTTCCTTTTTATAGCACCCTGGGTTCAATTTACTTTGAGCTGTGCACGAGTTAAAGAAAGTCTGTTAAGCAACAAAAACAAATATGGTACACTTTCCACGGAAAATGTTAAATATTACACTATTTAAATACATTACAATAATTTAAGTCAGCTTAATGTCAGAAAAAAAGCTTTCTAAATAAATAATTGATCAGTTCATTTCAATGTTATGGGATTTGTGGATAAGGAAAGCACTTTATAAAGTTTAATTTTAATAATCTAGTAATGTTGAAAGTAACTAAGATTAATAAATGCTTTAAAAGTATTTTTCAAGGTAATTTCATGTTAACAACTGGAAACTTATTGTAAAGTGTTAACTGCATTACTTAGTATTGTGGCAATATTTTTTCAACTTGATATATTTTACAAGAAAACTTTTCTTGCCTACTAAATATGAGTCATATTTAACCTTTAAAGGCGCTTTCACTGTTAGTCTGAGCTCTTGTGAATCAATAAAACATTTCAAGCATAGCATTTATTGTATGTACTGTCCCATTCTCAATCAATGGGACAACTGACTGCAAAATAGAGGTTAAAACTATACATTACAAACAGAAGCATCTATATCTTGGCAAAGCAGCTCTGGTTCAGCTTGAGACTGTCTATTCCTATTTAAAGAAGCTAATTAAAGCATATTATCTGTGTCTGCGTTGTATCCTTGTCTTTGGTTCTGGTGGCACTCACCTTGTGTGATCTTGATGTTAGTTGAAGGCAGAGCCCACGCTGAGAAGCCGGTGAACAGTAGGGCTAAACTCAATTCCCAACAGAGCATGTTTAGTGCAAGAGAGATGAGATAGAAGTGTGTGTGTATGTGTTTGTGAGCATGTGTGCTGCAGGACTGTGTGGAGTGTTGGGGAGATTAGAGGGTGTGTTAGCCTCTCTCAGCCGCTGCCTTTTTGTTGGACTCTTCCTACTTGGTCAAGTCCAGAACACTGACATCAGACCCTGTAAAAGGAGAAAGAGAGAACCCAAGAGCCTAAAATTGTTATTTTGGGTCATTAACTAAATGTCTCACTGGGCGGACAATTTACTACATACATTGGGGGGGACATAATAAGCTCAAAAAAAAAATTATGTTTCTTGAGCAGCAAATTAACATATTAGAATGATTTCTGATGGCACTCTAAATTATTGCCATATAAAGAGAGGTCATATTTTTTATTTGTCTTCTGTATGTAAATAAATGAATTCACACTATTTTATTGTTTAAAATAGCCTGGATTCAGATTTGGTTCAGATTTATTTTCATTTCATTTCATTTCAAATTTCATTATTTAAGATTAATCAATATTATTAATATCAATCAATATTATTTTTATTGGTAAAATATCTGTCAATATTAAGTCTGTTAGAGGATTATGAATTCACTGTAAAAAGTAATTTGTTATATCTACTCCAAAAAAATGTAGCTACAGATTACAAGCAATATCATTAATTAAATTCAACAAATAGAATTGAGTTAGAATTAATCAAATTAATTCCTTAAATGTCAACCATTTAAAACGAGTAAACTTTAAACAAAAATATCTGAATAACAGACAGACGTCAAAGATGAATTAAGAACTCTTTATTTTTATTGCCAACATTGAAGACACCTGATGATAACAAGTAGAATCACTGAAGGAAAGAGAAACACATGAATTAACAGAGGTTTAGAAGTTGATGCTGATATTATTGAAAATGTTTGGTCACCATTATGGTGATCGGTGTTTCATTTAGTTGGGCAGTTTGACTCTTTGCTTTTTATGTCAGTTTGTGGTTTTGGTAATGGTGTTTGTTAATTTTACACATTTTAAATGGATGACTTTTAAGAAATGCATTTGATTAATTCTAACTCAATTCTTATCTGTTAAATGTAATTAATAATATTGCTTGTAATCTGTTGACACAATTTTATTGAGTAGATAGAGCGTATTACTTATTCAGTTTTTAAGTTTAACATCGTTTTACATAACCAGAAGGCCTGCATCTAATTTGCACTGTTGCAGAAACATTAAACACAATTGACCTGCAATTCCTTCTTGATTCTTTATAGTGAAATTAAATAGCCAAACCCCATTCACGGCATCAATGGGAAAAGATGATATAAGAGTGTCCACGCAGCAACCTGGAGTGGGTAAAGATTAATGATGCTTCAGAAAATGTTTGGCCCTAGAATAAAGCAAGAAAATAACCAATGGTTATATGGTTTACCTTCAAATCCATGGAAACATTTCACACTGTAATAATTTGTTGAAAGTATCATGATGTCCAGCTTGTCTGCAGAGTTATTGAACACCCACTTCACACTACTTGTTTAGCTCCATTAGTCTCCCCTGACACCGTCTTGCAGTTGATAGCGCGTCTGCTTTGTCTCACGACCTACGGAGCCTATGCTATTAAAGACCCAGAATTTATTTTATCTTTGTGAGGGCTGCCGCCTATAACAGCTAAGGGCAAGAGAGTGGAGATATGACTCATTCTTATACTGAAGAAGACCTCCGTTTAAGACTTTCAGATGGGATTGCTGATAAATATGGTCTCTAAATGAGTCCTTCTGTATAGCTTTCAGCATCATTTACATGTACGACCACCTATTTCACTGTATAAACTGGATATACATTATAGATCAGGGATCTTCAAAGTCATCATTATGGACTCGGAGCCACACTCAATTCATTCCCTGGATCACCAAGCTTTCGACCAAGCCAACAATGAGAAAGTAGTTCAGACATATCCATCATTGGGCGTACCCATGATCTGTTTGAAGAAGATGAACTAAGACATGTGAGCAAGCTAAAAATATCCTTTTTGAGCCTGGTATTGATTTTGAATCAGTTCAAAGCCAGCTGATGTGCAAACATGTGATAAAAGATATCGCCCCCTGTTTTAGTAGTAAAATTCACAAAAATACGTTCTTGTAACTTGTAAGTTATACATTTTACACTGAAAAATGCTGATTAGGTATGTTTTGAAGCATGGAAGCTGGTTTATGCTGGTCCTAAACTGGTCCACCAATTTAGGACCAGCACTTGACCATCTTAAACCAGCTCAAACCAGCTAAGGACCAGCATAAACCAACTTCCATGCTTCAAAACATACCTAACCAGCATATTCTGTTTTTTTTCAACAGGGGAATGATTCATTTCAGGAAAATGTCTCTAATTACCTTTTGCAACATTTCCCTACATTGCTTGTAATCCTTCAGGTGTAATGCAGACGGTAGTGCACATTAGATAAGCAACAGCTGTGACATTCAGCACTTCCTGTTGCAGGACAATCGAACAGCTGCACATATTGTTAATTATGAGAGCTTTCTGCTGACCTCAGATGAGCAATTCCCAGTGCTTTCTGTAGTGCTTCGAGAAAAAACACAAAAACATGGCCAATAATGGGTTGCGGTAGTTAAATAGTCTCAATTAATCTCAAAGGGTGCAATAACACACTGTGAGCCAGATAATCTCCGTAAGTCACCAGCTGTCATCCCCGTGAACTCCTACAGTGTTTATTGTGCACATTGTTGCTAAGCAACTTCAATCCATGCATTGAGCTGGGCAATGGTGCCACAAAACATATCACAGCATCAATGCTCTGTATGAGAGAATGGGCAGCTTTCAGTGGACCGTCTCTTTCCAATTGCTGGAACAAGTGCAATGGCTTGAGTGTTACTGGATGTCATTGCAAGACTTGAAAGAAAAGTGGGAGAAAAAAATATTGGGCCTGCTTTAGCTCCTTGCTACCATCTTGTGGTATAATTATGCAACCTTGGGTGTGGTGAATGAATGTGCAAATAACAGTTTGACCTTGAATAATGAACTACAAACTATGCACCAAACACATTTTCTTATTATTATTATGTTAATATTATGTAGGCCTAGTAATTATCTGATTTAAAATGAAATGCTTTTGTATAGGATTAAAGTCCCATCTGTTGCCATATAAGCTGTAAACAATAATAGTTAACAAAATCTACAGTACAGATGTGTACAGAAGGCACTTCATGCAAAAAATAATTGTTTTACTATGGAGAATTGGAGAAAGTGCTGTGAGCATAACTACCAAGAACAATGCACTAAAAATAAAACCATAAGCTGAAGAAATTTTGATTTGAGAGAGATAGACTGTTATGGTAAAAAAAAAAAAATAATAATCATTACATGCATGTAACAGAGAATAGCTAATCACCTGAAGGTGTGTGAGGATTGAAGGAGGACAATGGAATGAACCTGAACCTTTATGATGAATGGGAAACTTATACACGATGCGTTTCAGTACAAACATTTTGGTTTGCCTTGTTTTCTTATTCTAGTTGAAGCTCTCTTCCTTTTTTTCTCCATTTCATAGACACCCTGTTGTCACCATAGACAGTAAAAGAAGGTTGTCACTAGGCAACCACACATTGAATCGGGCTACACCAACAGATGTTTCTATTTTCTGCTTCGCGTGAAAAGGTGAAATATCACATTCAGATAATTACTTATTTTCTGCTTAGCCTACACTTGCCACTCGTTTATTTTAAGCTTCAAGAAAACAAAACAGCCTTGGAGTTATTTTAAGTACGTCCGTGTTTCTGCCATTGTGCGTAATGAATTTGCCAAGGTGTCTGTACTAAGAGCGCTGCAGTTATTTCTATCCACCGATAGATGTTGCTGCTGCCGTGTGAACCGCGGTGAAGGAAAGAGTAGAGAAATAGATGGGAGGGTCAGGCCGCTGGCTCTCAGTTTCAAACACGCTCAGTGCTTTTCAAACCTGTGCATGGACATTAAGTGAACGGTGAAACTAGGGTTTGTTTGCAGACTCTTCCCGTGTTAGACGGGTCATGCTGTCTTCGGGAAGGTAATGAGCCGCAAAGCCCTCGGGTCTCGGCTGAGCAGCGCCCACAAACTGCAGCGAAACTGGAATGACTGGCAGCCCAGGTCAGTAGCGCACCACACGGCCGAGCGCTCGCACTACAGGCCGAAGCTTCAGCGAGGCCTAGCTTTCGTTCGCCACTTTATCAAACACAGCAGCCTCTCTCTCCACGTGAGGAGGCTTTTTTAAGCATTCATCTAATTTCACACCTCACGATAATGTCACTGGGCTTCAGTCTGTGGGAATAACAACACCGCACAGCTAAACCGACAAATGTCAAACGCTCATGCTCAATTCTTCCGATTGGTTAGCAGATGTTAGCATAAGCTAACTCACAAACAATCGGTGAACGCTGGCGATGTTTATCATGTTAGTGTTTGTTTGCCAGCATTGGTTTGTAGACTGAACATAAATGTGACTATAACGGCAGGGATTTATATTTTCGACGGACATGCTTATGTGTCCAGTGTGTCGTGGTTTGTGTGAGGAAACACGCGTCTGGTCTGACACGTTTAGCCACACGCTACATAACTTTGTAGTATTTCAGCATTTACGAAGTCGATTCATGTTGTAGTGGGTATATTGCATACAGACGGGATCATATTTTCATAAATCAGTTCTGATTTAGCGCTTTTTTTCAACTCTTCAAGACAGTTTACTAAGCATTATTTGTTGTAACGTTATTCCTTACTGTGCATCTGATTTCTAATGTATAACCTTAAAAGTTTAGGCCTAGGTTGAACTGTTTTAATTTAGACATTTTCATAGTTCAATTCGGACACGCCGAGTGAAGCCTGGACTGATTGTCAGTCAGTTCTGTGTGCCTGTGTTTGTCTGGAAAGCGTATGAATTAGCAGAGAGTGTATTGGACTTTGAGCTGAAAAACTGGTTAATTGTTTGAATTCAGTCTTCAGTTTGCCTTAAAATCAAATGGTCATTGTCCAGTCAGTATATGAACATTGGAACGACGACTTGATGTATTTATTTTGAGTGTTCATTCACAGTTTGGTTCAGTTGAGTTGCATTATTTGAAACCATGTGGAAAAATGAAATCTCAGCTGGACTGTCAAATGACGTCCTGTCCATAAGTCCCGGATGCAGATGAAATTTTATGAAAAACCTGGAAGATTGATTAATCGTGCTCATTGACTTTATCTTTTTTCGGATGAATGGTTCAAATTGTGAGTATTGTTGGTATTTCTGCCATATTAGGAAGTTTTGGCAGATATTGTAAATAATCAACACTAAATATTTATAAAATGTTAGAATTCAAAATGTTGGTAAATTCGGATTGATTATTAAAGGAATAGTTCACCCAAAAAGGAAGGTTCAGTCATCTACTCATTCACTTCCATTCACATGTTCCAAACCTGTTTGATTTAATGGAACACAAAATATGAGTTTTTGAAGAATATATCAGTCACAACACAACGATATCCTCAATTTTCATTTACTTTCAAGTTCCAAAATGAAGAGAGAAGAAAGAAAAAAAGTTAATGAGAATTTGTGATCGAATCCTCATTCTTTTTGTTCATTGATCTCTTCGGTGAATCAACTGATCCAATTCACTAAACCTGAATGATCCGTTCATTTTGTGAAGCGGACTCATGCAATTTATCATTTTGTGTTCCACAGAAGAAGGTTGTGCATGTTTGGTGTGAAGGGTTTTTCTTGGGTCAAAAATGGACTTCAAAAATGGTGGACAATCCATGTCATCCACCGTACCCTACCCATGTGAACTGCGAGCCCAGTACTGACAATAAATCCAAAGAAACAGTTTATAATATTAACTTGTCCTATTTAATCATGAAATAAAAAATAATCATTATCAGGAGGGACACATCAGTGCTTAGAACTATTTTATATTTTAAAAAACCTGTAAATTTAAATGTAAAAAGTCACTGAGTGACTGATTTGAAATGTTAGTAGTAAAATGATCAACAAAGTAACACATTACATAGAAAAAGTGGCAGGTTTATTATTGATTATCACTGTAATTAGGATTGTCGCACATTTAAATACAGTTGTCAGTCCAGAAACTTTGCTATGTAGTTAGTAGCATGAAAAAATATATATTATATAAGGCTACAGAAAGCGAGTGAAGATAATCTGACAATTATTCCAGTTCAACACAAGGTACGCAAAGCTGCTCTCCTGCAAAGACTTCCCTTACAATCAGTGAAACAGTCTATGCTGTGAATACAATGCAATGAAGCTCTTACTGACATTGTTTATACTTTATATAGTACATTTACATTTACATTTATGCATTTGGCAGACGCTTTTATCCAAAGCGACTTACATTGCATTATACTATACATTTGTATCTGAGTATGTGCAATCCCTGGGATCGAACCCATGACCTTGGCATTGCTAGTGCCATGCTCTAACCACTGAGCTACAGGAAAGCTAGTTTATAGTATTATAATGAAAGGATTCGCGAGCGTCTAGAACTTGCGTTGAACAAAAACTCCTTAACTTAAACACCTCTGATTGGCCGTTGCACTCATGCACTCAACAGATATGTCTGTGGTTGGCTACAAAGCTCAATGCTTCAAAAACATGTTAGAAACTTTAGTCTGTGAAGTCACTGATGGTATATTGAATGCTTTTCAGAGGCAACAGTCTGTCAGCCAGCCAGGACGGAGTGAAGTGCAGTGTCTCTAGAGACCGTGGTTCAGAAGTTCTTTTCGACATTCTGCCCTCTGACCGGCCTGGCACCCCACCACTGCACAATGATGCCTTCACTGCCACAGACATACTCGAAGAAGGAGGTGCGTGCTTCATCCGACCCTTTGTTTAGCCTGGCTTTAATCAGCTGGGTTACATGCCCCAGTGTTTTTCACCTGCATTATTGTGGTTTTCAACATCAATACCATGTGCTGGTCTGGTATCTGAAGGTTTGATGATTGTTTGTTTGATTCATCTTTTGTGTGTCTCCCTGGTTGAGGTTTCTGTTTATAGAAATAAAAAGAGAAAGTAACTTCAAGTGTTTACTTTCTTATTGGAAGGTCCCAGAGTTTCCTTGTGCAAATGAGTCCATATTTACTTAACTAGATTGTTTGCGTCTTTTTTTTTTATCTAAAGCTGGGAAGTATGATGATATATATTGTGTTGATGATATAAATTGTCTATTGATCGAGATTTAAAATATTAATATGTATAATATCAATATATTTGTCCTATTGTTTTTGTATTGTTGCTTTTAATAACAAAAAAAATCTAAAATTTAGTTTATTGTTATTGTGAAATAATATTACTTATATTGTGAAATTGTTATATTGCCCACCGCTAGATTATACTGTAATATACATGCATATTTGACAGTGAAGCACTGAGCTTTTATAGGGATATATATATATTATATGGGTCAATGACATATAAGGATTTTTGACAGGCCAATTTTAAAATACAAAAAATATCTATTGCAGTTGTTCAAACATCAAGAATGTTGTATACACATAAATTCATATAAAAATTTTAAATTAAGTGATTTTAGTGGGGGGGGGNGGGGTTTACCTAGATGAATTGGCCATAGCCTTAAAGGGTTAGTTCACCCAAAAATGAAAATTCTGTAATTTATTACTCACCCTCATGTTGTTCCACACCCATAAGACCTCCGTTAATCTTCGGAACACAAATTAAGATATTTTTGTTGAAGTCCGATGGCTCAGTGAGGCCTGCATAGCCAGCAATGACACTTCCTCTCTCAAGATCCATAAAGGTACTAAAAACATATCTAAATCAGTTCATGTGAGTACAGTGGTTCAATATTAATATTATAAAGCGACGAGAATATTTTTGGTGCGCCAAAAAAACTAAATAACGACTTAAATAGTGATGGCCGATTTCAAAACACTGCTTCAGGAAGCTTCGGAGCGTTATGAATCAGCGTATCGAATCATGATTTGGATCGCGTGTCAAACCACCAAATTGCTGAAATCACGTGACTTTGGCGCTCTGAACCGCTGATTCGACACGCTGATTCATAATGCTCCGAAGCTTCCTGAAGCAGTGTTTTGAAATCGGCCGTTAAATACCGTTATTATTATTGATCGCACCACATGATGTGTGGTCGCTCCAAGTGACACGAAGACCTTAAATTTCATTAAAAATCTATTGAAAGAGATCAACAAACTATCAATTTTATACAAAAATTAATAATTTAAACCAGATTTTATTAATTTCACAGAATTTTCATGAACACACATTTTATAAGCATTTTTTTATATAAAAAAAAAAACACTTCGCAAACATAAGTGCACCATTTAATTTAAGTTGACTTTCATTTAAGTTGAAATTAATTCAATTCATCAAGGACACATTAGGCTTAAATTGATCAAAAGTGATAAAGACATTTTATAATTTTACAAAATATTCTATTTCAAATAAATGCTGTTCTTTTGAACTTTCTATTCATCAAAGAATCCTGGCAAATAAAATATATAAGTTTCCACGAAAATATAAACATTGATAATAATCAGAAATGTTTTTTGAGCAGCATGTCAGAATGATTTCTGAAGAATCATATGACACTGAAGACTGTAGTAATGATGCTGAACTTCGCACCCCATGATATTTTCAAATTCAGTCAAAATTTACAGGCACAGATTTGGCCACCTAAACAAAACAAGCTAGCTTCCCACAAAAGGTCACTATGAAATTTGTAAAGTATATATTTGCAGAAATAACTCAATATTCATAGTTTTTTTGAGGTCATACCACATGATATCTAAATGTGGGAACTGCATACCAGCCGTTACAGACAGAGTTACAAACCTGCTCACTGCTTCCATGGGTCCTTCGCAAATTGGTATATGATGCAACTTCCTGTCTTTGAATGGATTTTAACATGAAAGTCCCAAAGTGGTCGTTTTTTGGTTGCACCACATGATATTTCATAAAATGGACATCATCGGACAAAGTTTGTTTGTATATTATGATAGAAATATACATATGAATGCTTTCGTATTTTTGTACAGGATTACAAAACATGTTGGAAATCATGCCAAATAGTGCAGAAAATGAATTTGAATACATTTAGAGTAATTCCAAAGACATTTCCCAAAAAGTTATGGCCGGACGGTTTCACCACATGATATTTTGATATTTTAAATAACAGAATATTACAAATAACTAATGTTTTTTGAAAAGTTAAAGTGAGTACATGCTTGGGAGAGGTACTACATATATATGGTATCTTTTTATGCATGTAAACAATTTTATGTGAAAAAAAAAAAATGCAAGCGGACAGAAAATGTAGGCGTCACATCACGGACCTAAATATATGTATATTGATCATCACTGTCATTGATCATCAGAAAAGGCAGATCTTATCAGCAGGGCAACGTGGTGGGCAATCTTACTTGTGCTGGCAAGAAAAAAGGTTGCTGTCTGGAGCCTATATTCGTATTGGCCTGATTATGAATCATAGCACTTACTTTGCTGTTGGCACAATGTTTTGGCCCATCTTGTGTTTTCACAAACAAATGTTATGCTTTTAGAGAAAGGAACTGACAGTATTCTTGCTTAATAGGTGAATATGATGCTGATGGAGGCCTCTCTGAAAATACTTATGGTTGGAAGTCGGTGGGGCAAGAGTTGAGAATCAATGATGTGACTTCTGATATAACCACTTTTCAGCATGGAAACCGTGCTTTAGCTACAAAGGACATGAGGAAATCACAGGGTATGTTCACCTCTCAGTACTCATACATTGCTTGCAGATTACCTAAGAATCATTAATTTGCTTATTTACCAGCATCACATTCTCTGTTATGTTCCAGACCGACCGTTGGCTCACTCTGAGGAGTCTCGTCTGGCCAATCTTCTGCGGAGAGCATCACGGGAAGATGACCGAGAACGCAGACTGGCCACTGTGAAACAAATGAGGGAGTTCATTGTGCACTCTGAAAATAAAGTGGTATGATCTGACATGCACAAATGGATTTAAATGTGTCCCTGGAACGTGTCCCTGAAATATTGTTTTTAATCTGTATTGTTTATATTCATGCATTACAGGTCATAGTGAAACAGTTGGATTCCATTTTGAGCACCCTGAATGACATTTTGAATGAGAGGTGCGACTGCACAACCTATTTTTAACACAATGGGGGGTTATCAGAATTCACTCTTGAGGGATATATTTAGCATTTCATTGTTCATGTTATGAGCGTAATACTGAATCCTAGTCATAAAGCATTTAACTGGCCATTACTACATGACATACTTGATTCCCATTTCTCAATCACTTCATTCTGCTGTCTGATATTTTTGTAAACTGGCCGATAAAATGTATATTTGGCTATTGTCCCTAGCAGCCAATCTCTTACACTCGTTTCTCACATCATAAAATAATTTAAATTTGGGATATTGTAATATAATGTACAATCAGCTACTCATTTTTGAAAAATAAACCCCTACAGTACCTTATCACAAGATTCTATGCATTTCTGTTTGGATTTACAGTAGTAAGCTCCTGCACGAGCTCAGGCAGGAGGCTGCATGCTGTCTGGGATTGCTCTGTGCCGCCCTCAGTTATGAAGCGGAGAGGATCTTCAAGTGGATGTTCCTCAAGTTTAGTGTGTCCACAAAGGATGAGGTGAAGCTGCTGTACCTGGTGGCAGTGCACAAAGCACTTGAAACGGCAGGGGAGAAGAAGGCTTTTTCAGCTGTAATGCAGGTATTTATTCAGCTCAGTTTTCTCTTCTATTACGCTTTTAATCTATTTCTGTGGCTGAAAAGTTTTACCGTTTTCTCATTCAGCTGGTGATGAGCAGCCTTCAGTCTATCTTGGAGAACTTGGACACACCGGAACTGTTGTGCCAAAGTGTAAAGTGTATTTTGCTGGTGGCCCGTTGTTATCCACATATATTCAGCACCAACTTCAGAGTAAGAAGGACAAGCAGTCTTAACTTTAATCCTAAAATCTGAAAGGAACAAATTAATTGATAATGAACGCCTGTTTTTGTTTTCCAGGACACAGTGGATATCTTAGTTGGCTGGCATATAGATCACACACAGAAGCAGTCTCTTACTCAACAAGTGTCTGGTGAGATTTTTATATTTAGTTTAATTTCCCCTTTTTGGGAAATAACCTGTCTAACCTGTCTCATGCTATCTTTTTAGGCTGGTTACAGAGTCTGGAGCAGTTTTGGGTGGCGGATTTGGCCTTCTCAACCACACTGTTGGGTCAGTTTTTGGAAGATATGGAAGCATATGCTGAGGTAAAGTAAACAGTTTTCGATTAATTTCCCATTGTCCCTTAATTATGAGATGTCTGAGATTCTAATACTCTCTCCTTCATAGGATTTGAGTCATGTTGTATCTGGAGAATCAGGAGATGAGGACATTCCCCCTCCCACAGTATCCCTGCCAAAACTGGCAGCCTTGTTGAGAGTTTTTAGCACTGTTGTGCACAGCATCGGAGAACGATTCAACCCTATCCGTGGACCTCCGATCACAGAAGCATATGTCACTGATGTTAGTATCAAACATGCATGACCCCTGTGTTAATTATCTAACTGCAATACAAATAGATCTAAGATAAACTGCTGTCAACAATTTTTAACATGTTGACTACACGCACACAATCCTTACTGATCAGACATCAATTGTTTGTGTTTCCTCGATTACAGGTTTTGAACCGTGTTTTGGCTTGTGTCACCACAGCTAAGCAGGTGTTCTTTTCAGAGGCGGTGCTGACAGCTGGAAATGAGTGTGTGTGTGTTCTGCTGGTGAGCTTGGACTTGGGCAGCTTGCTGATTGATGCTGTAATATCTTATGGCCTAGACCAGCTGGACAGCTGCCAGTGCTGCGGACCAGAATACAGCATGTCCGTCCTCACGCTGCTTACGCTGGTAGGACTTGACTCGATTAATCCAATAATCAACAGACCAAACTAGAATTTATGGGCTTTATGTAAATATTGTTCCCTGGCCACACTTTGGCCTTTCTGCAGTTGTTTTTCAGTGATTTTAAAATTATTTTTTGTTTGGGTGCTTGTAGATTGTTGACCAGATAAACACCAAACTCCCAGCTGCTTTTGTGGAAAAGTTGTTGGCCCCAAATTCCCAACTCTTGGAGCTGCGCTTCCACAGAGAGAGAGAGGTACGATCAGGAAACAGGGCTGTATAAATTCATCAAACGTAACGTGTCAAACTGCATTGAGTTAACACATATTAAATGGGTTTGTGTCACAGGTGATGGCAGCAGCACATGGAGTTTATCATGCTGTGCTGAGCTTGAAGAACATACCTATCCTGGAAGCAGCTTATAAACTGGTCTTGGGCGAGATGGGCTGTGCACTGAACAGCTTGCTGAGCCCTCTGGGTTTGTCTGCCGCCTGTCCTCACATACAACATCCTGCTTTCAGCCAGCTGCAGTTCAGCCCAGAGAGGGCTGAGTTTATCCTCATCTTCAACCTCAGTGCTCTCACCACCATTGGCAACACAAAGAACTCCCTCATCGGGGTTAGCATGAATTCCAACTCCGTTTTTCTTCATTTCTTAAATAATTTTGAGATGCTGTCATAGTCTGTAACTTTTACACCATTATAATCAGTTCTGTGAAAGCATTTTTTTTTTTTTTGCAGCCATACAAGGAAGTGTGTAAAAAAGTAATAACACTTATATTTTATGTGTGTTACAGATGTGGGCTTTGTCTCCTACTGTGTTTGCTCTGCTCAGTCAGAATCTGGTTGTAGTTTACTCTGATTTGGCAGTTCATCACCCTGCTGTCCAGTATGCAGTGCTCTACACTCTATACTCTCACTGCACCAGGTAACAATGCAATGCATTTACATCTAGATGATGCTACCTGAAAAATTCTTGAATATATTCAGATTATTATTTCATTATATACTAGTTCAAAATTTTGGGGTCAGTAAGGTTTTTTTTTTTTAAGAAATTAATAATTTTATTCAGCAATGATGCATTAAATTGATCAGTGAAGACATTTATAATTCTGAGCCAATACTGAGCCGGCGAATTCAGTGTTCAGCAAGTGGCAGTGTGGTTTCATGAATTATGCAGTGCTATATGGATGAATCATAGATTGTGTTTCCCCACCCCCACCCCCCAGTGTACATAAAACTGTCAAAGAACACTTTGTCTTTCAACTCGGACATAAGCTTGAATTGAGCCTCACTCACTCCGGGCGTGATTACTGATAGACTGCTGTTTTTTTCTTTATTTCTCTCAAGACATGATCACTTTATCTCAAGCAGCCTGAGCTCCTCGTCTCCATCCCTTTTCGACGGTGCTGTCATCAGCACAGTTACCACGGCAACCAAAAGGCATTTCAGCACACTCCTTAATTTGCTGGGTATGCTGCTCAGCAAGGAGCATCTCAACCCTGAGGCGAGGTACACAGCTCACAGTGCTGTCTATAATGAGTCCTGTTGTGATAATATATCTGAACTGCTTGCTTTTTCAGGTGCTATAATCACTTGTACAGTGATGAGTGTAATTATACCTTTTCTTTAATTCCTTACTTATCTGCATATGGCAACAGTTTAGTGTTTTAGAAAATTTGCGAGTATACAGTGGGGTCCAAAAATGTTAAACAGAGGTGTTTTCAGTATTCAAATTCAGTTTTTTTTCTCCATTTTGTTATCAGTCATAATTTCAGTGAAAACCTCTACATGAGTTTAAAATGTCTTTGTATTTAGGATGTATCTTCCTTAATTAAAAATCTCATTTAACTAGCCTATTTCTTTTTTATTTTACTCAATATAATGATGTTTTTTGTTTAATTTTTTCTGATTCCTTAAACTTTAATTATATTTTTTTAATTGCAGATTTTCAGTATGGACTCAGACCACACTGTATGTCATTTCCCTGTATTGCCACAAAACAATAATGATTATTTGTCTTTTTTTACCACTCATTTTTAGGCGGCTGTTACTCACTTGGTCTTTGGAGGTGTCTTTGATGATGAAGAAATCTGAAACGTACTCCCCTCTGTTCTCACTCCCATCCTTTCTCAAATTCTGCAAAGGGTTGCTGGCAAATTGTGAGTAAATATCCCTATTATTAATTCTGCATTTTGAGTTCACAGAGGCAAAACAATGTTATGAACACAAAATAATTCTCCAGATCAGTAGGGGGTAAACAAATAATGGCTTAAGAAAATAATAATCTGGTTACCAAGTGAATGTGCATTTACATGTTGGTATTCCTCTGTGCAGCCTTGAATGAAGACCCAACCATATGTCTGCAGGCATGTAACAGTCTACAGGTTCTGTCATCTTCCTTGACCACAGAGCTTTTTCAGAGGTAATCACACATTCTCTGCTTGCTAGACACTGTCTTCCTACAGGAACATTCATTAGTGCTGCAACTTTTCCTCCTGCTCTTTGGAAGTGGGGGTAAAAAAAACATCTTGTCTGATCAGCACTGGTTCTGTCTCCTCTTTCTCTGCAGGTGTGTGGACGTGTGCCGAGTGCAGCTTGTCCATTCAGCAGTACGAGTTCGGCAGGCCTTTGGGAAATTGCTGAGATCTGTACCCATGCACATCGCGTTGAGGTTCGCCAGACTCCTTTTCATCTGCCTCCAATCCATACAATAGAAACCTGGGGGAGGAGAAATAAAACCTACCTTGTTTTATCTCCAGCTGTAGTTGATATGATGGTAATTGTCGGCTTGTCTCCCAGCAGTGCCCGGAGTCACTCTGAGATTAAGGAGATTTCTCTGGCCATCCGCCGACACATGAGCAAAGTGCCTAGCAACACATTCCACCCACAGGACTTCTCTGACCTCGTTGGGTTTATTCTGTATGGAACGGTCCACCGTGGAGGGTGAGTAGGCAGCCTGGACGCCAGCGTACAGCCACTCTGGTGGCCATGATTTTATTTATTCTCACCTTTTTGAGAACACATGGGTACTTGTTTGTTCATTTGAATGTTTTTTTATTTGTTTTGTATTTGTTAGTGGATCTTATTAAACCCTGTAATGTAGATGATCCTCAGCTAAAATAAAAGCTGTGCATGTGGTGGGAGTCGTCATATTCTGAATTGTTTAATAGATATTAATTCTTTGATTTGCAGTAAGGAGCCCTGGTTGGAGAGACTGTACCACAGCTGTCAGCGGCTGGAGAAGAAAGACTCTGCCATGGTTCCTCGTGCCCTGCTGAAGACTGAAGCAGTGCTGTGGCAGTGGGCAGTGTGGGAAGCTGCTCAGTTCACTGTTCTCTCTAAACTCCGTACTCCTCTGGGACGAGCCCAGGATACTTTCCAGACCATTGAGGGTTAGTGAACTTTTGCTTTTGTAATTTGTATTAACTGATCCCAAAACCATTCCCAGATTTATTAAAAGAATAGTTCATCTCATCACTATTGACTCACCTTAAGTCAATCAAAATCTGTATGACTATACATTTTGAAGACTGTGCTGGTTGTTCAATTCCATGTATTTGTGATTGCAATGAATTTAATGACCAAAAATTTAAATGATTAAAAAGAATTAAAGCTGGATTACATTATGGGTAACTAATTCGTTTGTGACTTCGCACTTGATTTTATTCATTACTCCAGTCTTCAGTGTCACTTGATCCTTCAGAAATCATTCTAATATGCTGATTTGCTGTTCAAGAAACATTTATTTTCAATGTTCAAAACAGACAGATCTCCTGTCCCCATATTGAGAAAATAAAGTGCAGAGGGTGTTGTGTGCGCTGTGTAAGCATGATGGTTATTGTAGCTTTAGACTAAATGTGAACATGCATTTACTCATCTCACTTGCACGAAAACATTCAATATTCCTCAAAATTAATAAAAACAGTGACATGCAATCTCATTTGAGACAGAATTTTTGCAAACCTGTAATAATAAACTATATTAAATTACACAAATATGCTTTATGTATTTAATCTCAATTATTAACCAATGTCTTTGCTGCTGACCTTCAATATACCCAATTCAACCATACTAAGCAAAAAATACTTTAGATTAGATTTACAATTAGAACTAGAACTTCCTTCTTCTGTATCCTATTCTACTTTAATCCAGAATGGCAGCACAGCTGAAAGGTTTGTTTGAGCTGTGCCCTCTACTGTACAGGTGTAAATATGCATTACCTTCAGCTTGAGGCTTATTCATTTTACTTTTGGTGTGAAAGGGCCTTTTTGCCAAAAATATAACTTTTTTTGTTGTTTTTAAAAAACAAACAAGCAAGCCCAGCCCTGGTGAAAAAAAGTAATGTAAAAGTAATGTAACGCATTACTTTTCATAAAAAGTAACGAAGTAACGCAATTAGTTACTTTTTTAGGGAGTAATGCAATATTGTAATGCATTACTTTTAAAAGTAACTTTCCCCAATACTGACTGTGATACATATTTAGGATTCATTTTATGAACAGCAATTGTTTTGAAATATAAATATTTTGTTACATTTGTAATTGTCTTTACTGTCACTTTTGATTAATTTAATGTCCTTGCTAAAA
>RJVU01053643.1:6453349-6472850 GCA_003731715.1 Anabarilius grahami | reverse complement strand
AAAAAAAATATATATATATATATATATATATAATATACATATATTTTTGTGTGTATGAATCAACATTTTATCCCTGTGCTGCTGTAGGTATGATCCGCAGCCTGGCGGCTCATAGTCTGAACACAGAGCAGGAGTTGAGTCACTGGAGTGGAGGAGAGAGTGATGAGGGTCACCACACCAATCAGCTCCGCCTGGCTCTACTCCTGCAGTTCCTTGAGAACCTGGAGAAACTCATGTACAATGCCTATGAAGGCTGTGCCAGCGCTCTCACTGCACCACCAAAGGTCTGTCCTCTGTATATAGACAGCTAGCCTTGATGTTAACACTGTGGAGCGCTAGCTTTATTTCTTCCAGGGCTATTAATGGGGGTTACCACTGGCATTTCATGTTTTTATCTTAATTTTTGTTTAATTTTTTCATCTCTTTATTTAGGGCATCCGAACGTTTTTCTACACAAACAGACAGACGTGCCAGGACTGGCTAACCAGAATTCGTTTGGCACTGATGAGAGTGGGCCTTCTCTCAGGTCAGCCAGCAGTCACAGTCCGTCATGGCTTTGACCTGCTCACTGAGATCAAGAACAGCAGTGCACAAGTAAGACTTAAACCAGTGTTGTTCAACAGAGGGTACAAAATATAATCTTTGTGAACAAATGGAAAATGTGGATTAAACAAAAATAAAATCTTAAGTTTTAGATGTTTCATTGTCCTTCACACATTTAATTTTATGTAATACATTTAAAATTTTGAAAATATGATTATAAGGCACTGGCTCTACACCATTTGGACTTTAATAACCAAAAGCCTTACTTCATAGTTTTTGCTCTGTGCTTTGTCCTGTAGGGTCCTGAAATGGAGGTGCCAGTCACCATGCTGGTGGAGGCATTGTGTGAGCTGAGATGCCCTGAGGCCATACAAGGTCTGGCAGCCTGGAGTCTGGCCAACACTGGCAAGAGTCTGGGCTGGCTGGGCTCGGTGGCACTGCAGGCAGAGGGAAAGTAAGTGTTCTGTGTTCTGAAAATAATTAACCCAGTTTATACCATACAAATTTGTCTTGTTCTCATCAAATGTTGATTTTGCATTGTGCCCAAGGTTTGAAAAGGCGGCATTAGAGTACCAAGAGCAGCTGTGTGCTGTCACAGGGATGGACTGCTCCATTAAAGGTTTTGATCGCTCCCTGTTGAAACTCACTGGCACCAACACCTCCAGCCCTAAACACACTGCCAGTGGTGAGGAGTTCACACTAAATCGCTCACATGATCAATTAACTTAATCGGGATAGGGGGGAATTGATTCACATATGAATAACAGTTCTATCTTCTGCTGATTTGAATTGAACCGTTACACATCTCCAAGCAACAGACAATGATGTTTCATTACTTTTTGAATGAAATGTTTGAGTTGAGTTATTCAATGACCCGTTCATAAAGATGGTGATGACTTGCTTTGTTTCTAAATGAATCAGCCGTTTGAATGAATGCATAAAATAAAGCCCCGTTTACACTAGTGCATTTTTGTTTTTAAACGGCATTCTAAAATGAAAATGATTATCGTCACATGACCGTTCATGCACGTTGGGCACATGCGTACAAGCGTAAACGGTTGCCTCTTGGCCATGTAGGTAGTTGCAGTAGTAAAAAATGAAAAGTTTAACTGCACAGTGGTTGCTGAAAATGACAACAAAGCCAGCAAAGATTGCAGTTCAGTCCCCATGTTATTGTTTGCATGGTCATCAGAGATACGCAGAGCGAACGTGGGCAGCCATTCAAACTAAAACGGCATTTTCAAACTAAAACGGGCTCTGCAGCGTTTTTGGAAGTCTCTGTTTTTGAGGGTCGAAAACGCAACAGGTGAAGCCGTAGCAAAAGTTGTGCGTTTTAAAACGAAAACACGTTATTGTAAACGAGACCCATGGTTATAAAAATGAATTGCTATCATCCAGAAATTAAAGATGTGAAAAACTTCTAGAAATTTATTTTTGTGCTGCGTAGATTTACTATATTGAATCGTAGATTCCAAAAGATTCCCATCCCTAGTCTTTAATGATATCAGAAGTTGTTGATCCCTGATCTGTTTTATGATGTTTCTGATTGTATCTGTCCTGACTCTTTTAATAGGAGAGGGACGAAAAACTGTGTTGTTGAAGTCCAGTGAGTGTTCTCCAGAGGTTTTGAACTTCCTGGCTAATAAGGCCTGTGAGTGTTACGTAGCCCTGAGTGACTGGGAGTCCGTGCAGGAGTGGCAGGCCAGCATGATGAACCTCAAAAAGAACAGCAGCAGTTCCAGTGTCAATCTCAAGACAGACTTTAACTATATCAGGTGTGAAGCAGCAGAACTGTTGAACATGATTCTGAATTAATTTCTCCTGACTGTAGGTATGGTAGTTGTTTAAATAATTGTTTTGGTCTGTCTGTCCTCTAGAGCACTGAGCAGGTTTGAGGAGGGGGATTTTGCAGAGTGCCGTGCCCAACTGGAGCTTCTCCCCGGGGAGGATTATGGCCTTCTCAACTCTACAACTAAAGACAAGATTGGTATGATAACAGCCTGTACTATCCATTGTCATGATAAAACAGGAAATAGCTGAGAATTTTTGGGAAAAGACATGGCAATAAAAAGAAAATCTGTTTGGAATTTTAGTTGTTGTTGATATCATTTTTCCCCTAGTTATGCTCAGCTCAAAAATATTTCTTTGAATAGAAACTTTTGTTTGTAAGGATAATCTCCATAAAATTATTTTTATGAAAATGGAAAAAAAAAAAATCTGTATTTGTTAATAATGAACAATTTAATCATGATCCATTTGTTTTACATTGGTCAGAACATGTACAATCAGTTTTATGGTCAGCTTCACTCAATACTGTGGTGCGGTATGAATTAATTGTCTTTTGTTTTGACAGACCTGAAGAGGCTTCTTCCTGCTGTGTTGAGTCCAGACCCGTCAGAACTCCAGAAGGCCATTGAGGTACAGCTGCTCAGAAGCGCTGTGGGTGCCATCACCACAACCAATCACGAACAGGACCAGAAGGTTCTCGCATCATCTGAGTAAGTAAATATATTTCTACAGTAAATTTTCCTACAAATTGAGTATTGGGCATTTATTGATAGTAGTTCTACTTTTTGTATTCAACTTCAGCACCCTGGTGAAGTACCTGAAGCAGACGGGTCGCATCTCTCTGGGTCCGCTGCGTCTCTCCACTCTCACCCTGTCTGACTCCTTGCCCACCCTCAGCACCCTGCAGCTACACTGTGCCAACTCTCTAGAGAACTCCCTCTGTAACCAGCATTCAGAGGTTTGAGCCATCATGTCAACCTCATAAATGTGCAAATACATTATAACTTGGTCATTTCCATCCCTGTTCTTCGTTTTTCTTTCTGTAGGACTGTCTTATTCCTCTCTTCAGTGAAGCTTTGACCACCTGCAAGCAGCAGGATGTCCAGCCATGGCTGCATGCTCTCCGATACACCACTTTCCAGCGGCAGCTCTTTCAAAAACTCAAAGGTAGATCTGTCACTTATGTATAAGTGTGACTTATGAATACGAAGTTTCGTTAAAAGTGTAACAGTTGGATTTAGGGGTTATTAACAGGACAGTTATTGTAAAGGTAGGTTTATCACTGAAAATTGTATCGTACTTTATCTACTCTTTAAACAACATTATGATAAAAATGGAACGCTAGGGCAATAGCTTTCTTACCTGTACGAGACAGCGCTTTGCTTCGGGTGTTGGGTGGAACTGGCAGAACAGCAGTTTTTTTTTTTTTTTTTCCTCCATTTGGCCTAAAACACTGTTTATGGTCAACATTTCAAACTGGATGACCAATATTGGGAACAATGCAAGTTGATGCCATTAGGACTAAAAGTTTGCCAAGAAGTATTTTTTTACTTAAGCAAGCGCTATTTGACTTTGGTAAGTGTATTCATAGCAGGCTGGTGGGAGTGGCCTTTGACGGCAACATGCCCAGTGCATAATGCGTGTTTGGTCTAATTATTTGGCAAAAGGGAAGTTTTTTTTTTGTTGTTTACTTTAGTCATGTAGCACCCTTTTTTTTTTTTTTTTTAAAGACTTTCTACAGTATAGGCAGCCAAGTTTTATTGAAAAAGCCCATTGTGCCAGCAGTGAATTACCCCTTTAACTCAATATTCTTCCAGGTTCCTCTGCTCCAGTGGACTCTCATCTGATGGAACTTTGTTTGACTGCGGTGAAATTTGCTCGTAAGCAAGGAAATATCGCCCTGGCTACTCGTCTGCTGAGCCTGTGCAGCAAGCCATCCGCAGATGACTCTGAAGGTCAGGACCTTGTGCAAAGCTTTAGGCAGCTGTCACTAGAGGGCACTGTTGGGGAGAAATGGGGACCAGAGCTGGAGATCGAGAAGGCTAAAGTTCTGTTTGCTGCTGGTAAGTGTTTTTGAGTTGTCTTAGTTTGGCCAGTTTACTTGGTCGTGGTGTTTCAGTCTGAATCTTTAAGCACTTCCTCTTCCCCTTTTAGGTCAGTCTGTATCTGCTATGGAAATGCTGAGCTCCTGTGCACTTTCGTACTGTCACTCTGGGAAGTGCGAACGTGCGGCATGTCGCTCTGTGCTCACTCTGTGCAAATGGCTTTTGGCCGACTGGAAAGATCTGACTCCACAACTTAAAATGGTGGTGAAGAAAAACTCTGGCTCTACTAGCCTCTCAGCTCTCTCCAAAAACATCTCCGGCCTGTTGGAGCTGCCACTGGAAGATCAGGGAATGCCGCACATTACTACTGAGACTACAGGTAAAACAGACCTGACTTTGTCTTTTGGCCCACTAAAATATAAGCATAATATTAATGCCATTTTATTTGTGTCATTGAATGGTTAAGGATCAATATGATGATAGTATTGCATTTTACAGTGTGACTTATGTTGTGTATTAGTATTTGATTGGCATTGTTTCTCCTTCATTAACACAAAGGTATGTTTGTTTTGTTCACAGTCAGTGTTGGTGTTGGGGAGCCAGACTTTGTCCTTGGGCAGCTGTACCAGCTCTCAACTACTCAGGCTCCTGAAGTGGCCAAATCATGGGCTGCTCTTGCCAGCTGGGCATACAGATGGGGCAGGAAGGTTGTGGACAATGCCAGGTATTTTTAACTATGAAAAATGTTAATATTAGTAAAAAGGGAAAAAAATGGATGTGCTCATACTGCATATTTTTATTTTATTTGTTCATAGTCAAGGAGAGGGGGTTCCTCTGCTTCTTGGAGAGAAGAAAGAAATAGAGGAGTTGCTCCCAGCAGGCACCAGTGATGAAGACAAGGAAACCATTTTCGGCATTTTGGGTCAAGCCATGTGTCGCCCAGCAGGAATTCAGGTTATGGAGTTCACAGTTTGTACAAATGATTATAGATTAGTGGTTCTCAAACTGGTAACACTACACACTATGAACACAAAACAGACAATTTATTTCAATGAACTACCTTTCAAAATATTGGGGTCATTAAAAAATTTTTTTGAAAGACTCCTTTTTATGTCAGTTGCTCACCAAAGCTGCATTTATTTGATCGAAAATACAGTAAAACCTGTAATACTGTGAAATGTCACTTACAATTTAAAATTCCTGTTTTCTAATTTAATATATTTTAAAAAGTAATTTGAATTTATTCCAGTCTTCAGTGTCATTTGATCCTTCAGAAATCATTCCAATATGTTGATTTGCTGCTCAAGAAACATTTATTATAATTATCAATGTTGTGCTGCTTAATATTTTAGTGGATACTGTTAGTTTTTTCAGGATTCTTTGAATAAAGCATTGATGTGAAATAATGTAATATTTAATGAATATTATACTTCAATATTAAAAGTCATTTTTTTAAAGAATTAATCCACCCTTGCTGAATAAAGATTTTCTTTAAATAAATTTGTAGGTATTATTTTGTCTATATACTGCTTTTAAGTAGATTTATGCCTAATACTAATGCCTATGTTCATTTATTTGCACCGTAGGATGTGAATAGGTTTGGCTTTGTTGTATTCATGTGGTGGTGTTTTCCTGCAGGATGAAGACATGGCCTTGCAGAATGAAGAGGATGAGGAGGACGACATGGTGGATGTGATCGGCCGACAGCTGTTTAGTGCATGTCCATGGCTGTCTGAGGTGGAGGACACTGTGACTGACGGGCTGATCGGAGTGTGGAGGAGAGTGGTTGATCGGATCTTCAGCTTGTACCGGGTCTCATGCAGGGCATACTTCACCTTCCTCAAACTCAACGCTGGACAGGTCAGCGGATTCCTTCAATATTTATGCAGCGATTGGACAAATTTCTTATATAAATAAATTTTCTTGGTGTCTTGATCATCAGGTGCCCATAGATGAAGACGATCCCAAGCTGCTCCTGAACAACCAGAGCAGCAAACAGAGCAGCGATGATGTCATTGTCATGGCAACCCTCCGTCTGCTGCGCTTGCTGGTAAAGCATGCTGGGGAGTTGAGAGAGGGTCTTGAGCACGGCCTGGCATCCACCCCCACTGCGCCCTGGAGAGGTAAGACCATGGATATTCAATACAGTAATAAACTCCTTCGTTTATGCATCATGTAGATATTTTTATTAGCATCAGATGGATTAAGCTGTCTGTTTTCTCGCTTAGGTATCATTCCTCAGTTATTCTCCAGATTAAATCACCCTGAGGCCTACATCCGACAGAGCATCTGCAGCCTGCTTTGCAGAGTTGCCCAAGATTCACCCCACCTCATTCTCTACCCTGCCATTGTGGGATCTATCTCTCTCGGCGGAGAGGCTCAGGCGGCAGGTATGTACTGTACTTGCAGGCAGGGGCATCCTGATTCCCTTAGTCCATGTGTCCACCAAATGTGGGACAATATATCGATGCATCGCGAATGGAGAAATGATTCTGGATCGATTGTGATATTTCCATATGTATCGCGATTCTCTCTTGAATCGATTCTGAGCTTAGTTTTTAACAGCAGATGGCACTGCGTTCTTCCTTCCAATCCTTAAACATATCGCTTGAACCTTCTATAAAATAATCATTCATAAAGTTCGAAAAGGTTGACGTGAATTCCAAGGATGTTTGCAGTGGGATGTTTACATTAATCTCACATCATAGAAGTATTCTGAGGTGCAAAAACATTCTCAGTCTCAGCTGAACGCACGAGTGGTCTTCTTCGAGCATTTGAGCATGCGGTTAAAAACTAGCCTAGAGTCCCATCTGCTGTTAAAAACTAAGCTCAGAATCACTTTGCGATGCATTTGGAAAATATCAGAATCGATCCATGAATTGCGATGCATCGATATATTGTCCCAGCCCTAGTGTCCATGGCGAACAAAATGTATTAACTGTTGGCTATTTTAAAATACACAGCACTCCAACTGTAGACTATTCAAAAAGTAGATAAAATGCTTTGGTGGACACACTGCCTTAAACATCCATTAAGTTCTCCATTTAGGGAGTGTATTTAAGTTTAGCCTCTTTGGGGGAAAAAAAATGTTTTCACCTCTGCCAGGTAATAAGCTGCCATCGTCCCTGCCAACCCTGCTGGGAAACATGCAGGGAGAGGCTCTCTGTGGAGGTGAGAGTGAGATGGGCAGTGGGCCTACTTCTCAGGAGAGCACCCGCGGGGAGGAGATGGTGATGTATTCTAGCGAGGACCAAGCCATGATGCAGGACTGCTACAGCAAGATCGTAGACAAGCTCTCCTCTGCCAACCCCACCATGGTGCTGCAGGTATTACAGAAAGTTATTTACTTTTCTGTAAGTATGTGATTGTGTTAAAGGCCATTGTGTGTAAGAGTTGTTTTGTTGGTTCTTGTGTGTGCAGGTGCAGATGTTGGTGGGTGAGCTGAGGAGGGTCACTCTGCTCTGGGACGAGCTCTGGCTGGGGGTCTTGCAGCAGCAACACATGCATGTTTTGCGCAGGATTCAACAGCTGGAGGATGAGGTGAAGAGAGTTCAGAACAACAACACACTGCGCAAGTGAGTCATGACCCTGGAAATCGATATAGAAGAAGAAACTTCATTACTAAGCGTGACTCTTGCCTCTTCAAAAATCATTTAAATTCCTATTTCCTTTTTCTTTCTTGTGGTTGTTGTGGATTAGGGATGAGAAGGTGGCTATTATGAGAGAGAAGCATTCTGCTCTGATGAAACCTGTGGTTTTTGCACTGGATCACGTACGCAGCATCACGGCTGCTCCAGCGGAGACGCCTCATGAGGCGTGGTTTCAGGAGACGTACGGAGAGGCCATCCACAATGCTCTAGAGAGACTTAGGAACCCTCTTAATCCAGCCAATCCTGCCAGCAGCTGGGTGCCCTTCAAACAGGTTAGTACAGCTGTGTGCATAAGAGTTCTGATGGTATGAAGAAAGGCTGATATTCATGCTTTGCACTTCACTTTTTGTTCTTCTACTCGTCCTGTCGCAGATCATGCTGAGTTTGCAGCAGAGGGCGCAGAAACGAGCAAGTTACCTCCTGAGGCTGGATGAAATCAGCCCTCGCCTGATTGCCATGGCCAACACCGAGATGGCGCTACCGGGGGAGGTGTCTGCTACAGATGCAGTGACCATCCAGAGTGTAGGCAACACCATCACCATCCTGCCAACTAAAACTAAACCCAAGAAGCTCTACTTCTTAGGCTCTGATGGCAGAAACTATCCTTACCTGTTTAAAGGTATGAATAAGTAAGAATATGGGTAAGAAAATCACTCAGAAATGAAAATTCATCATTTACTTACCCTCATGTTAAGAACATCACTCAAAAAAGGAAAATTTATCATTTACTTCCCCTCATGATGTTCTAAACACACAAGACTTTTGTTCATCTTTCAAACAGAAATAAAGATACTTTTAATGAAACCCTCTATCCCTCCATTTTAAAGTCCATTTCACCAACACTTTGATGCTTCAAAAAGTTCATAATGAATCCAGTGGTTTAATCTAATTCGCTTTATATGATGATTGTTTGGAACAACATGAGCAAGAGTAAATGATGGCAGAATTTTTATTTTTGTATGAACTATCCCTTTAATGCATGCCAATTTCTGTGTTTTAGGATTAGAGGACTTGCATTTGGATGAGAGGATCATGCAGTTCTTGTCTATCGTCAACACCATGTTCACTAAGGTGAATCAGCAGGAGAGTCCGAGGTTTCACGCTCGTCATTATTCCGTCACACCGCTGGGCACCCGATCAGGCCTCATTCAGTGGGTGGATGGAGCCACTCCACTATTTGGCCTGTACAAACGTTGGCAGCAGCGTGAGGCTGTGGTCCAAGCCCAGAAGGTGAGGGTGAAAATTAACACAAAACACTTCTGAAAATTGTTAGTGTTTTACATTGTGGTTGCCAGGGTTATTATAGTTAGCCAAAACTAAAATCATAAAAAACAAGCATTTTCATTACTACGTTAAATTAAAAAAAAAAATTAAATGTGTAATTGTAATGGGAAGTACTTATAAACCAGCTGTTGTCAACAATAGAGAAGCACCAAAAAAGCTTGATGGTTGAACATTTGAAAATGAAGGAAATAAGACAGCCATAAATATTAGTATGGTAATTTTAGAGTTGTACTGTCAAATAATACGATAATTATATATTTTTTAAATGCTCTTTCACAGCAAAATATTACTAGTAATATTTTTATTTTGTTGGATGTTTAGTAATAGTAATCATAATAAATATATAATAATTATTATTATTATTATTTTCTAGTCATATTGATACTTTTAGCCAAATTGTGCAGACCTACAAACAAGCACAGCAAATCTTGAGCATTTTAAAATGCATTTTAAATGGCAAAAAAAAAAAAAAAAGATTTGAAATTTGACCCCCACCCCCAAATCGTGCAGCTGTAGTAATCCTCTTCTAATTAAGTGGTTATGCTATTCCAGGAACTTCTCATTTTTATGTTACAGGAACTGACTATCTATTATGGACATTTATGTGTAAACATAAATTTAAACATTTTGATAATGTAGTGTCTTTTCTTAAATTTAGGCTCAGGACTCCTTCCAGCAGCCTCAGAATCTTCCCATGGTCCCACGGCCTAGTGAGCTCTACTACAGTAAGATCAGTCCTGCCTTAAAGGCCGTCGGGCTTAGTTTGGATGTGTCTCGCCGTGATTGGCCATTGAGTGTCATGAGAGACGTTCTACGAGAACTGATGGAGGCCACGCCCCCTAACCTCTTGGCAAAGGAGCTCTGGTGCTCCTGTACCACCCCCAGTGAGTGGTGGAGCGTGACTCAGGTTAGAGGAACCACAATTCACATGTCCTAACCATGTTCGGCACAACGTTAGATTAAGTTCATCGTACTATAAGTAACACAATCTTGGGTGTCTCATTTAGTCTTATGCCAGATCTACTGCTGTGATGTCAATGGTGGGATACATCATTGGATTGGGGGATCGTCACCTGGACAACGTGCTGATTGATATGACAACAGGCGAGGTGGTGCACATAGACTACAATGTCTGTTTTGAGAAAGGTGAGTGCTTGTTCATTTGAAAATGTGTCCAAACACTTCTTTTGCATTGACATATAAATACTTCATTATCCTGACAGGAAAAAGCTTGAGAGTACCAGAAAAGGTTCCTTTCCGTATGACACACAATATTGAGACCGCTTTGGGGGTCACTGGAGTGGAGGGCATCTTTAGGCTTTCCTGTGAACAGGTGAGAATTAATTTAATGATTGATTAATTTATGTTAATGTGTATTTAATGTCTAACTTAGAAAGTGCATACAAATTGGAATGGTGTCCTTCCCTTTCAGGTGATCCAGATAATGCGGCGTGGTAGGGAGACCCTCTTGACTCTTCTAGAGGCATTTGTGTATGACCCCCTGGTGGACTGGACAGCAGGTGGTGAGGTGGGCTTTGCAGGAGCTGTGTACGGAGGAGGTGGCCAGCAGGCGGAGAACAAGCAGAGCAAGAGAGAGATGGAGAGAGACATCACACGTAGCCTCTTCTCTTCCCGTGTGGCTGAGATTAAGGTGAGAATTGCAAATTCTCAAATGTGCAAATTTTACAGAAATGCACATTGACCACTTAAATGTGAGGTATGCTTGCAGCACATGGAATTGTCCATAGTCCAGTTACAAACAGTTTCCATTGGTTGAGCCATGTTTCTGTATCACTATTTTAATCACTAATTGATTAATTATAGTTGTTTCTTTTTTTTATTAAGCTTGGATAGGACAAAAATTAACACAAACTGGTTTGTCGTCACAAAATGTTAACTATTATAATCATGGTTTGAAATGAACTTTTTCACTCACCGGCCAATTTGGCTACTAAATTAAGTTACCGGCCATTCAGAACTTCTACTAGCCAAAAAAAACAAAACATAAATAAACCAGATTAACTTCATCACAACTTATAGATAGATAGATAGATAGATAGATAGATAGATAGATAGATAGATAGATAGATAGATAGATAGANATGGTTTGAAATGAACTTTTTCACTCACCGGCCAATTTGGCTACTAAATTAAGTTACCGGCCATTCAGAACTTCTACTAGCCAAAAAAAACAAAACATAAATAAACCAGATTAACTTCATCACAACTTAGATAGATAGATAAAATAAAACCTGGATTTCATACATTTATTTCTTATTCAAACAAAATCCTGTCATCAAGCCATCTCCTCCCTTCCTCTCTCATCCTCAAAATTGGCTAGTGATTTACCTGCCACAGCTGATTTTTACCTGCATTTGGTGGGTTGGCGGGTGTTAATTTCAAACCCTGATTATAATGTATTACACAGTTCTACATATAAAGTTGAATATAAATGAAATACATACTATTCAGGAAATCTCAACTGCCTGATTTATTTAATCACAAAATGTAACTAATATATCCAGCTTTATATAAAGAGCTGGCCAATAAAAGTATGTCCAACTTTATCTGAAAACATACAATATAATTGTGTTATGCGATTTGTATAGCGTATCGCAAATGCTTGATTGCTTGTATCGTCACATAATGCAAACTGTATTATCGCTCAGCTCTAATCTGTAAAATGCAACTATAAGGCATGAAGATATTATGATATAAACATTAACCTCATGAATATCCACAAAGCTGCTTTGAAACAGTGTGTATTGTGAAAAGCGCTATACGAATAAATTTGACTTTTTTTCTTGTTTCTCAGGTGAATTGGTTTAAGAACCGTGATGAGATGACTGGTGTACTGCCGCAGGTGGAGGAGGCAGTGGAGGAGTACCTGAGCCTTCAGGAGCAGCTCACACAGGTCGAGAAAGTGCAGGGCAAGCTGCTGGAGGAGATGGAGTTTCTGGAGGATGCTGACACCAGAGCAGATCATCCCATCCACTCCCTGGAGCACAGGTCAGCAAATTATTATTATTTTTTTTTTTTAAAGGAATCATTTTCAGCTGTTAATAACTATTGCTTGATCGTTTATCATTAGTGTATATTTGATTGTACATATTAAAGGTTCTTGCTCTTTTTCTGTCTCCCATCTCTTTGTAGATACTCTGAGCACACTCAGTTGCAGTCCAGGCAGAGGACTGTACAGGATGCCATTCAGGGGAAGTTGTCAGATCTGGATCAGTGGATTTCTCAGTATCAAGCTGCCTTTGCCAGTTTAGAGGCCACCCAGCTTGCCAGCCTCCTTCAGGAGATCAGTAGCCCTATTGATTTAGGTACAGAATTTGTTTTGGGTTCTTTTACTGAATATGAATTTGAAATATGATGAGAAGCAAACTTCCAATTTGTTCTTTTGGTTCTTTTAAACTGCAGGTCCGCCCAGCTATGTGCCAGCAACAGCTTTCTTGCAGAATGCAGGCCAAGCACATCTGATCAGCCAATGTGAGGCACTGGAGGCGGAGGTAAGCGCTCTGTTACAGCAGCGGCGCTCTCAGCTGCGTGGCTGTCTTGAGCACCTGCACAGCTACGCCACCGTGGCCCTGCTGTACCCCCGTGCAGTGCTGCACAGGCACAGAGTTCACACGTGGAAACAGTGGATGGAGGAGCTGGTGTGTGACATGACCGTTGATCACTGCCAGACCATCTATCACCAGTAAGTGCATCTACTGATTGTTCACTAATTTGCAAAGTCCCTTTAAGACAAGTCATTTCACTCAGCGGCCATCTTTGAAACGCCTCTCGGGCATGCAAGTGCAGCTCCTATCTCTTTGAATGGGGAAACATCAAATTCTCCAAAGCTGTTTGCCAAGGTTTCGATTAAATTTCATATTTGAAATCACCAATGAAATCTGACAACAACTGACTCATAAATTTTGTATCTAAACGCTCGAATCATGATGACAAATTGTATTTTTCAGGCTGGATAAAGCTAATGCGCATGCGCAGTCCTAAATGCGCATCTCTTGTCTCATTTCGGAGGCGCGCTCCGGAGCTTCTAACGGCCGCTGCAGTGACACAATGACTTTACCAATCGGTGATTGGCTCTTATTTAGAAGGCGGGACTTATTTCGCCACTTTCCCCCATTCAAAACAATATGAGTGACGCATCTTGTTATTCTATAGTCTTTGCTATTAGTAAAAAGACATGCTGAACACTTGTTGGCTGCTTTTCCTTCCCTTTATGGTCAGTAAGATTTTTTATTTTTATTTTTTATTTTTTTATTTTTTTAAATGGATTGTTAACCCAAAAATGAAAATTTGTCATTAATTACTCATCCTTATGTCGTTCCAAACCCGTAACTTTTGTACATCTTCGGAAACACAAACTCTATTGACAGCTACGCAACCACCACGCTAAATGGATTGTAAAACTAATCCATATGAATTGAGCAGTTTATTGCAAGTTTTCTGACACGATCACTTCATATGATGAACAGATTTAATTTAGGTTCCTATGTCCTGAAAAACATGGAAATATTAAATACTTTTAATAATTGCAATCATTTTTAAATTTATAATCACAAAGGTTTCTGTGACTTTCCATTTAATTTTCATGATACATGATATAATTAATCAAATATAAATTAAAGTTTTTTTTTTTTTTTAAGGTATGAAATGCAGTTTGCACCCCAGCCCCCTCCTGCCACGTGTCAGATTCTGTCTAGTATCGAGATGGCGCTGCAGCACCACGCAGCAGAAACCAACACTCGGCTGATGCGGCAGGTAGAGCGTCTGAAGGCAGAGGGCGCCGGTGTGCCTGTGTGTGAGGAGCAGCTGCAGGAGATTGAGAGGTGTATCAAAGTCTTCCTGCATGAGGACGCCGAGCTCAGCTCCTTCAGCCTGGCCGGCATCATCGTCTCTGCACTCTGTGCACTCACCAGGTCTGCTTCTGTGGTTTTAAAAAAAAAGCTTACAAGATTTGTGTGAACCTCTATATTTTTTCTAGTCCTCCATGCCCAAATTTGTCCTTAAAGGATTAAAGGATACAGAGTGTTTCTGTGCTTTGCAGGCGTAACCTGGTGATGGAGGGAGCAGCAGCCAGTGCCGGAGAGCAACTGGTAGAACTGACTTCCCGTGATGGCGCCTGGTTCCTGGAGGAGCTCTGCAGTATGAGTGGGAATATTACATGCCTTGTGCAACTGTTGCAGCAGTGCCAGCTTCTGTCACATGACCTGGATATCCTCAGTCCTGCCGAGACCTCGCAAGTTGTCTACCTGGCCAATGGCGTGTACACCTGTCTTCAGGTAAGGGTGTTCTCATTGTTTAATGGTATTTGGTGATTTCAGTGATGTTTTTCCCCCCTCAAACATTTTTTTTTATTAATATTTGAAGGAGCTCAACACAAACTTCCGTCAGATCATCTTCCCAGAGGCTCTGCGATGCATGCTGAAGGGGGAAAGCACATTAGAGACCATGCTAGCAGAGCTCGATTCACTTATTGATCAGTGCGCAGATGGAGTTTCGCTGCAGAGGTTGGGGGAGATTCTGCAGGCTCACCTTCGTAACACCACCATGGGCCTGGAGGAGGATCCAGATGACCACTATCTGGATGTCACCAGGTAACATGGAAATGTTTACTCTACAGTGTATGTAAAAGCTGCATTACTTTTAGGACAGACTTAACTTTGTGTCTTTGTTTTGTGTGTTGTCTTGTCAGGGATCTGCGGGCCCAGTACTCAGAACTGATCCAGCCACGTAGCATGGAGAGCTCTGCGCAGGAAACACCCAAGATGAGTGCTGGTCAGATGTTGTTGGTAGCTTTTGATGGCATGTTTGCACAGCTGGAGGCTGCTTTTGGACTTCTAATTGACAAGGTAAAAAACTGATAGTTAACTTAAGGAAAGTCCTTTTTGGATAGAATTGTAATATTGCCTAATATTTTGAGTCTGCTGTGCAATTTAGGTATTCTTTGAACCTGCACTGAATTTCAAGAATACAGATGTTGTCTTTTTTCTGGGTTTTTTTTTCCTCTTATTTATGTGGATTTCTATATTTTCCGACTTGAGAAATGTGACCCATGTGAATTGAACATGAAATGGATTAGTACAACTTAATCACAAAGGCTGTAATGTAATTATATACGTACTATTAAATACTATTTTTTGTTTACAGTTCAATAGTATTACAATAGTAATATATTTCTTTATTGATTTGTTTAATTTATATCATTTAATATATTTAATTTTTTAATAGAATAAGCATTTTTTATTAATAGCATTATTGTTGTAGTCATATTGAATGGGTTCTACAAGAACAACAGAATGTGAACTTGGTGTTGTCAAAAGTACCGACGTCGATACCAAATCAATACTGAAATTTTTTAAATGTGACGCTTTGAACGCTGTTAAATGGATTTGTAAACACTGATCTACAATGATCAGTGCTACAATGATCAACGCTTTAAAACATGTTGTAAATAGACATCAATGCCGCTCTTCACTGAGCGCTTACACAGATACACACAGGAGTGTTTGAAAGCAGGCGGCTATCAGCGGACCGGTCTTTCAAATGCTCCCGCTTCCACGTTCAAACATTTGTGCTTTCAAACGCTCCCGAGCGTTGATCATTGTAGCCAATCACAGACATATATGTTGAGCGCGTAAACACAATGGCCAATCAGGTGTTTCCGAAATCCACTCAAAGCATAACAATTTTAAAATTTCAGTACCGATTTGGTATCGAAGTCTGTACTTTTGACAACACTAGAACTGAGACAACTGTAGAACTTTTTTTTTTTTTGAATCCTGTTCTCCCCTCCAGCTGAACTCTATGGATGTGCCTGCTGCCTGGAGAAAAGTGGATGTGATCCGGGAGTCCAGAGCTACACAGGTCCATTTCTTTGATAATGTTCAGACCAGGCAGGTCTTGGAAGAGATTTTCTTTCTGAAGAGACTCCAAACCATCCGAGACTTCTTCCGTCTGTGTGGATCATTTGCACAGACGCTCTCTGGTAAACAGATAATGAATTTTTTTTTATCCTCAAACATTTCTTTAATATATTGCAGTATATACTGCTGTATGTTGCAGTGCAGAATGAGGCTCTTGATTAGGCACCCTTCTCATTTTTTCCAACAGGAACATGCCCTACACCCACAGATGAGCCTCCACCCACTAATGGCCCAGTACCCATAGTGAAACCCTTGTATCGAGGCTCCACTGTAGTGAGCGAGGACCAGATGATGCGGCCCATCAAAGCTTTCACTGCAGACTTTGTGAGGCAGATGCTAATGGGGCTCCCCACCCAGGCTCTGGGCCTAGCCATCTGCAGCACTCTCAGTGCGCTCGGCATGGACCTTATCGCCCAGGTGGAGGCCAAGGACTTTGGCGCTGAGGGGAAAGTTTCTCTAGATGACCTGTGCAAGAAGGCAGTAGAGCAAGGGGTGCAGGCAGGGCGGATATCCCAGCTGCTGCTCAACAGGGCCACAGTGCTGGCCAGCTCCTACGACACGGCCTGGAAAAAACTGGACCTGGTGCGACGTCTGGAGGTCAGCATTGAAGCCTGTAAGGTCAGCCTGCAGAGGACTCAGCTTCACATCACGATGTTCCAGGTAAGAACTGGTTCTGTTTTATTTATGAAAAAATTGACAGTGGTTTTGGTTGTAACCCTCCAATCCATCTCATCAGTGGCAGCATGAGGACATTCTTGGTGCAAGGACGCAGCCCATGACGGTCAGTCCCCCACCTCGTTCCATCATCCTCAGCAACATGAAGAAGAAGCTCTACAAACTCAGTCAGGATGAAGCTTCTATTGGCAGCGTCCAGGTTAAAGCCTTTGCTTGTTTTGGAGGACATGTCAATGTGAAATGAAAACCTTTTAATTTAAACCATTTTGGGTTTTGTGTTGCAGGAGAAGTTGGCAGGTCTAGAGGGCAGCATAGAGCAGAGGCTGAAGTGGGCAGGTGGTGCAAACCCCACACTTGCCCCAGTGCTACAGGACTTTGAGGCCACTATAGCAGAACGCCGTGCCTTGGTAATGAAGGAGAGTCAGCGTGCCAACCAGGTTACTTTTCTTTGCAGTACCATCCTCAACTTCGAAGGTTTGCGCACCCGCACCCCTGAAGCCTTGAACATGGATGCCACACTTTTTGAACTTGTGAAACGATGCCAGGCCACCTGCTCCTACGCTGCTCAGTTCAGCACCTCTGTTTCCCCTCTGGAACTTCAGCTGCTGCATAGACTGGTGGGTGTTGCTTGTGTCGCTTGATTTTTACATTTTATATTGAAAATACACTACACCACCAATATACATATTCAATATACTACAGTTCAAAATAACAGTTTTTTGTTTTAAAATGTAATTTATTCCTGTGATGGCTAAGCTGTATTTTCAGCAGCTATTGCTCCAGTCTTCAGTGTCACATGATCAGGATTCTTTAATGAATAGAAAATGTCATGACTTGACACATTTGATCAATTTAATGCATCCTTGCTGAATAAAATTATTAATTTCTTTCAAAGTAAAAATCTTACTTTTGAACGTTACTATATATTGGCGTATTGACGTTATTTAATTATCATGCTCTTTTTCCTATTTTTACATTTGCCCTCTGACTCTCACTTGGAATTAATCTTTAAAAACACTAGTAATGTAATAACACTTCATTCTTGCCATTCTCAGAATTGATTGCTTTTTATTTTTTTAAATTTTGTTAAAATAATGTGTATAATGTTAATTTCGGTGCATCCCAACAAATCACACTACCCCTTGCCAAGTTCCACTTTGAAATGTATTTGACAGTGACTCTAAAACTGAACCATCAACATTCCTGTGTGTATATAATACAGCACAACATGTGATTACCAGTATGATCTATCTGCTTAAGTGTTTGGTAATCTGTTTCTCCGTAATCTGTTGTCATCGTCCGTTTCTTATTGAAAACCACTGGATTGTGTCTTTGCAGAGTCCTGCCATGGATCTGTCCATTGGTGGGCCTGAGTGGCTGGTGTATGCGCAGAATCACCTCACCCAGGAGATGTCCAGTCAGAGAGCCATGCAGGAGGACAGAGAGCAGCAGCTGGAGAGCGTGACAGAGACACTACAGCTTCTGGTGGACTCCATTAAAGGCATCCTGTCCAGTCACAACCGCCAACTTGCTGATGTCAAGCACCTACTGCGTGCAATGGCAAAGGTATGTATTATTCAAATAGTTGACTTGTTTCCTTTATTGGATGCCTATCTGCTGCCAAAAAGTGTTTTTAAGTGTTTTAGAATAGTTTGTTAGTTGCTCTAATGTTAGCTGCTTTTCAATTTGGCAGGATGAGGAAAATGCCCTTGCAGAGGGAGAGGAAGTGACTTATGAGGGCAGTGTGCGTCAGTTCCTGTCAGAATACAAGGCATGGCAAGATAATGTGCAGATAGTGCTATTCACAGTAGTGCAAGCCACAGGTCAACCGCGCAGCCAAGAGCAGGTTGAGCTGCTGCAGGAGATTCCTGCCACCCTGAAGGAGCTAAAGGTTCAGAGCCAGGGGTGAGTACTTAAACTGGATTCAGAACAGAACTTGTATGTCCTCCAAGTGGCTTTTGTAGTTCTAAATGTTTCTTCCCCCCTAGCATCTACAATGGCTTGGTGGGATTTGCCTCTCCCCTTGTCACTGAGAGAGGAAGTGACTGTGTGAGTCCCACTTCCACAGTCCAGACCAGCTTTGCTGCAGGTAAGTTTTAAGGTGTTGCTTTTTTTATTTTTTGTAGGTGATTTCTGTTCAGTGTTGCTGACCTTGATCTTCCTGTCACTATAGCAGTGCGCTGCAGTGGAGTGAAGACCCAGCCGGACAGCATGTCTCAGAATGCCCGCAAAGCAATTCCTCGAAACTTTGGGACCCCAGCGGACACTCCCCCCAGCACTCTGATGATCAACAGTAAAGGACTGGCCCCGAGCCCCAAAAGAGCTGTGCGGGATCCCAAAACTGGGAGAGGTTAGTCATAATGCAAATGCCTTGATCTCATACATCACTCCATTTTAAAATTTATTGCAATTGTAGGAACTTTACATCTGCATGTTTAACCAATTATTTCAGCAGCTAGATCAGTCACAAGTGCTTTTTCATAACCAAGTTAACTCTGCTCATGTTAAGCCAGATTTTGTTTTAACATCTATTGATAATTATATTACATTACTGTTCAAAAGTTATATATATATATAT
>RJVU01053643.1:6348730-6447351 GCA_003731715.1 Anabarilius grahami | reverse complement strand
CTAAACTTACTTGTATATAACATGTATTGCAATCTATCTGATATTCAAAACATCATGATTGCCAGTGTAATTGCTTTTATACAGTCGCTCAATAAACAAGTATTGAGCAATTTACATTTTAGAATAATATTAAATATAAAATGTAAAATAATATTGCCAGTTGCGTGTCTATTTTTGCTTTGGTGAAGGAAGTCAATTGAGTAAATGTATCAGTGACTCACTCGTAAAGACAGTGGCAGCATTTGAAATTGCTTACTCTCCGATTAGTAAAAAATAATAATAATAAATTGTCATGTGATCTACCAGGGTCAGTTGCATCATTTCACTGCCATTTACAAATCCTCTCCCGGGACCTTGTGGTATACTATTGTGTGTGCACTTCAGAATCTTGCTAGAACTAATAAGTCATCTGGGTACTGTTTGCCTACTGTTTTATGAATACAGTGAATTTGGACATACTACACTTTTTATGGACCGTTTTTTGCCCAAAATATTAGGTAAGTATGCATGTTTGGATGCAGCCAGTCAGCTGTTGCTGATTGAATCAGTGTTTTTGAATGAATTGGTTGAGTTAATGATTCAACGACTGTCTTATAAAGACAGCGATGTCCCAAATCACATACTCTTTTGTGTAGGTACTTATTTTGAATAATTAATTACTTTGTGACTGAGGCCACAGTGATCCATCCAAATCCATTCATAACTATGTTTGGAAACCTTAAAACTGATGTAATCTACATACATCCATTTCATATGTATTCAGAGAAATAAGTATTCTCATTGACTGCTATTTGTAGTGCAACATCTTACACAGATTCAGCTGTTAATGTACAAATGTAAAACTTTAAAGACGCTATTGTGTTAAAGACGCTGTGCGCGTTAGACCATGCTAATGAGTTGCACAGGGGAAAGAAGGGTGCCCTTTCAACAGACACTCCTTGCTCTGAGCCTCCGGCATATAACGGAAGGCAGCAATAGATATAATCAGGTTCTTCTGAGTCTCCCAGTTGGTGAGACACTAACAAATACGCCGTCCTGAGTCTTTAGCCTGCAAAAGTGAGACAGAAACCAGTTCTATGCTCTGAGTTGACAGCAGTTTGAGGCAGCAACAGATACAACCAGACTCCAGTCTGTGAGGAAAGAGACATTAACAAACACTACGTTCAAAGTCTTCGTCCAGAAAGACAGTAACAATTACAGCATGTCCCGAGTCTCCATGCCAGAGAGAGCGAAGCGGACTGACCCAGTTCCGAGTGTCTGGCCCAGAGGCAGAAGATATACAGACACATTTGCAACAAGGTTAAGCACAGAAGAGCAAACCTTCACTTCAAGGTACCTTCGTCTGCGTGTTCCAAATTAAGGAACTTCTGCACCTACTTCAGGGCTTCATTTGCGTGTTCCAGATTTTAGGAACCTTTTTTGGTGCTTTAGCAGATCAGCATCCCACAGAGCTATGTGTTCAAGGCTGTTGAACCGGATTACGGCTCCTTTACCCACTGCATTGTCACCCAGTACAACCAGTGGAAGATGTCACCGCCATCAGACTGCTCACTTGACCATGTAAAACGTAAATATCACTTTACCAAACCTCTTTCCAGAGACCTTGGCATTGTTGTATATTATCAGGATATGTTTGTCTACTTTACATTAGAGGTAATATAACTGATGCTAGTTAATAACAAATAATCTTTCATTCGTTTGTAAAATAAAAGTCTTCACCACTGATCTTTAAAAATGACTGGATTGCTCATTGAGTTCTAAACTGCCAGCAGGCGGTGAAGCCACCGATATTAGTATTCCCTACCGACAGAGGGCAAGATTAGTTTTTAGGATACATGTATGTAAATTAATTGTTGCTTCGGACATTATCTGTAATGTTTATGGTCTTTTTGGGCAGGATAAATAATATATAGAAATCAATGAGATGGGTGTGTCTACTGCACACTGCCGACACGCATAACTGAACTAACAAAAAATAGGTTACTTTATGTACATAATTATGCAGGGACATATATCTGGGATTATTATCAGAAATGAATTTGAATATACAATAACTATTATAATACATACAATACATAATACATTTTACTATATTGTATTCAAATCCAAGGATTACCATGCATCATCTTGCTCTGAGTTACAGTATGCTTGGAAATAAAGCTTCATGTCTTTAAATCCATACACAGTCAGCATTATTTCTCTGAATAAGTTGTGAAGCATGTATATTATTTCCTGATGTCTTTTTGTTTGACAAACATCCACTTCAGACTCTTGGATATCTTGTAATCCATTAAAAAGCCACAGGTCAGCTCAAATTCTATGGCTTTTTACTAGCATGACAGTTTGCATATGAATTAAGTGTTGTTTGTATATATTGTTGAGCTAATTATTCATTTAACCAACATTTAAGTTATTGTTACTGCCTCGGAATGCATGCTGTTAATAAAAACACTGAGTAATTATAGGCTAAAAACAATATTATAGGCTACAACACAACATTATTGCATAACCAGTAAATGACTGTACATGGCAAATTAAGTTGCAATCATAAATCTTTGTTCATTTTTCAGAAGAATCATTTTGACATTTGTAATATAAATGCTGAGGTGTCTTGTCCGTCAGCTTATCTTATATTCGCTACTATAATGAAGATGAATACAGCTTTTAATAAGCATTGGAAATTCCCAACTTTAAACAAATAATCATTTAAATGTTTAATTAAGATGTTTGCATTGTAAGAATGTACATGGGGATTCTGATTCGTTAGGTAATGTTTTCTCATTAAAATCCGATGATTAGAATGCAAGAAAGTACTAGGGAATACCAATATGGCAACCCGGTGGCTTCACTTTTTATGACGTCATGAGCAATCCTTTCATTTATATAGATCAGTGGTTTTCCCCTTATTAATTTTATCTTTCCATAAGATAACGTAACTCTGTCATAGCCACACCCAACTTAATCTCTTGTATTTTATACATCTTATGCACTTTATTCCTTTATCATTCATGGTATTGATTTAGCAGTNGATTATTATCAGAAATTAATTTGAATATACAATAACTATTATAATACATACAATACATAATACATTTTACTATATTGTATTCAAATCCAAGGATTACCATGCATCATCTTGCTCTGAGTTACAGTATGCTTGGAAATAAAGCTTCATGTCTTTAAATCCATACACAGTCAGCATTATTTCTCTGAATAAGTTGTGAAGCATGTATATTATTTCCTGATGTCTTTTTGTTTGACAAACATCCACTTCAGACTCTTGGATATCTTGTAATCCATTAAAAAGCCACAGGTCAGCTCAAATTCTATGGCTTTTTACTAGCATGACAGTTTGCATATGAATTAAGTGTTGTTTGTATATATTGTTGAGCTAATTATTCATTTAACCAACATTTAAGTTATTGTTACTGCCTCGGAATGCATGCTGTTAATAAAAACACTGAGTAATTATAGGCTAAAAACAATATTATAGGCTACAACACAACATTATTGCATAACCAGTAAATGACTGTACATGGCAAATGAAGTTGCAATCATAAATCTTTGTTCATTTTTCAGAAGAATCATTTTGACATTTGTAATATAAATGCTGAGGTGTCTTGTCCGTCAGCTTATATTCGCTACTATAATGAAAATGAATATAGCTTTTAATAAGCATTGGAAATTCCCAACTTAAAACAAATAATCATTTAAATGTTTAATTAAGATGTTTGCATTGTAAGAATGTACATGGAGATTCTGACTCGTTAGGTAATGTTTTCTCATTAAAATCCGATGATTAGAATGCAAGAAAGTACTAGGGAATACCAATATGTGCTTTCCTGTAGCTCAGTGGTTAGAGCATGGCACTAGCAATGCCAAGGTCATGGGTTCGATCCCAGGGATTGCACATACAATGTATAGGATAATGCAATGTAAGTCGCTTTGGATACAAGCGTCTGCCAAATGCATAAATCTAAAATCTAAATCCAATATGGCAACCCGGTGGCTTCACTTTTTATGACGTCATGAGCAATCCTTTCATTTTTATAGATCAGGGGTTTTCCCCTTATTAATTTTATCTTTCCATAAGATAACGTAACTCTGTCATAGCCACACCCAACTTAATCTCTTGTATTTTATACATCTTTTGCACTTTATTCCTTTAGCATTCACGGTATTGATTTAGCAGTTGTTGATTTACTTTTGTTTATCTTTTTGGTAATAACATTTATTTTATTACACTTCTGTCTTTGTGTTGAAAATACAGAAGAGGCTCTACAACTTAAAGTGTTAGTTCACCCAAAAATGAAATTTCTGTCATTAAAGGTGCTACAGAGGATGTTTTGTTTTATACATTTTTGCAATATTACTTGAAACTGTCTTTACTAACTGATAAAAGACTATTTATTAGGTGCACTGAAAGGAATATTATTAATATACATCATCTGTGCACGAGGTAGGGCCTTAAAAACATCAGCCAATCGTTTACATGATCATCGCGTAAACGATTGGCCCTCTGGCTTGTCAATCACTGCCATGACGTTCCTTGTGAGAGATGCACGGCTTTGCGCTCCAGTAACTTTCCACACTCCACAGGTGCCACATGCAATGTTTTTGTCAGGAGACAGGAGTAACAACTGCAGATTATGAGTTACCTGCGGTGAGTCCGACATAATGAATCCACACAGCGAATGCCGGTGGTAAACACTCGTGTTCCAATACTCCTGCACGAGTTTTGGGAGGCATTCCCTCAAACTGAGCTGTGAAGGAGCGGGGTTGTTCTTACGCATGCGCTCATTTCAAAAACTCACTAACAGTGTTTGGGTTCTCAGTCGACAAAAAGATCCTCTGTATCACCTTTAATTACTCTCCCTCATGTCATTCCACACCCGTAAGACACTTCATTCATCTTCGGAACACAAATTAAGATATTTTTGATGAAATCCGAGAGCTTTCTGATCTCCCTCTGAACAGCAACGTCATTGCACTTTTTAAGGCCCAGAAAGGTAGTAAAGACAACATTAAAATAGTTCATGTGACTGCTGTGGTTCAACCTTAAGGTTGTGAAGCGACGAGAATACCAGCATCAGTTGTACTGCTTCACTGCCGTTCATAAATCCTCTCCTGTGGCCTCCTGGGATAGTAAAGTGTCCATCATATGCACACTTCAGAATCTCACCGGAAGTAGTAGGTCATCTGGGTACTTTTTGTTCATCCGGAGATGCTTCTTTTGTCATATACTGTTTTTTGCCTACTATATAGTAGGGAAGTATGTGATTTCAGATGCAGCCAGTCAGATGTTTTGTTGCTGAATGAATTTGTATTTGACTGAATCTGTTCAGTCAGTGATTCAATGAGTCTTTTCACTGGTCTCTACCTACTGGCTTAACCATGTAACCTACTGAAAGAGTCACTTAAAAGTAGCCACCATTAAAACACAGGCCAACAGTCTCAAAGTAAACAAACAATTACACTCTTGAGCTTTAAAATTTTACCTGTTTCATGAGCTTTATCTTTAAGCTGATATTCTGCATGTTTGCTTAAATAAAGTGTAATATGCCACAACGATTAGGAGAATAAGCAAGTTCTTAATAGTGATGTCTTTCCCCTTCCCCCTTTTACTTTCAAGAACATCCAGTGCTATGAAGTAACCGTGCGTCATTCTGTGTTTTCTGTTGTGACTGTTTGTGTACAGTCACAAATAATGAAATGAATGCAAGAGTTTAATTTCCTCTCTCTTCATTGGCAGGCTGATCTACTACTTGGACCCTTCTGTGCTAACTGGTCTGTCCTGCAGTGTCATGATCCTGTGCCTGGCTGATTACCTGGTGCCCACTCTTGCCCCCCGTGTCTTTGGTTCCAACAAATGGTGAGTGAAGGGATAACAACAAGCCACAGGCTTGACCACAGGCTCTCGTTGCAATCTCTTCATCTACTAGCAAGGTTAATGTCAAATAGAATGTTTCTCTTCAGAACTCGAGTGTTTATTTCTCAATGTAATAAACGGCAAAAACTTCAGATCCCCTGAGAACACATGCAGGTGTTTTCACAGCATGTATGTTCTTGCCTCTTCTGGGTTCATTTTAGTATGTCACCCCAGGCAACTTCCCTTGCTCTAGTTCAGGACCCGGTGTCTCTGGTGTCTTTGAGTGACAAGTTGCAGTTGCTGCTGAGTATCCAGTGACAGGCAGTGTTGATTTGACTCAGCAGATCTTCACTGTGCTGATCCCATCTCTTCTCTCTGCAGTGAGAGGTCTTGCTATGCGAGATCAGAGCCCTGGCGTTTATTTTAGTGTCTGGCAGCTTCCTGTGGCTCTAAGCTGTAAGCCTTCAATATGGTCATGTTTTATGCCCTGAAATAAAATGCATTGACCAAGCAGAAATGAAAGCAGATTTCTAGGGCTGCAACTAATGATTGTTTTGATAATCGATCAATCTGCCGGTTGTTGTTATTATTATTATTATTATTACTACTATTTTATTTTTTATTAATTGGATTAAAAAAAATCATTATACATTAAAAATAATTTAATCCGTTATTTTAAACAATGTTATTCCACATCCTGCCCAATGCTGTCCTCCAAACAGTGTGTAATAAAAAGCCTAGCGAAACAAATATCATATAATGTATCTATGTAGGCTATGCTGTACATTATAAGCAAAAAAGTGTTAAAATACAAACATTACATTCCAAACCAAAAAACAACTGATTTTGACTGCTTGCTATTTTTAAAGCAGAAATTAAAATGACTAAATTAAAAATCATAATAAATAAAAACAAAATCACAAAATGTTAACTTTGTATGAGGCATGAGCAGGGCTCAACGCTAAGGATTTTTTCTACAGGCCCGGTTGGGCCAGTGGTTCAAATCTTTACTTGCCCCACCAGAATTTTCACTGGCCCCACAACAAAAAATTAATAAAAGTAAAAGACAAGAAAATGGGCCTATAAAATAAGCATAGTTATTGTTTTCATTGTCTTACATTTAACCTCAATAAATAGGTTTATGACACCAAAAGCTATTAGATTAACTCACTTAAATTTTAAATATTGTTAGACAAATAAACAGTAAGTAATAAAATAGTAACAAATAACTAAATTACAAGTAATAGCAAAAAAACTATATTTTAACTTTATTTTCAGGTACAGAAATTGTAATCTAATGTATAGCTAAATATATAACTATAGATTAAACTTTATTAAAGTTAATCAGTCAAGAGCAATTACAGATGGGTAAAATTGTTTTTAATGTTGAAAATATAAAACGTTAAATACTGTTACTTGAAATTATAAAAAAAAATGAAGACTTTAAATGTAAAAATTAAACCCGCCAGTAAGTGGCAGCGATCCACTATTAATGAGCGAGTCATGAGATTCAACCGATTCATTCAAGCGGCTGATTCATTCAGGAAGTGTTGCTCAGAGACGCAAAACAATGCTGTGGACTTTGGAACTATTTTCGTTGGCGAAATACAGCGAAATAAATTTTAGTCACTTGATATTAAGTTCTTGTTCATTAAACTTTACGCTGAATAAAATCAATATCACATTTGTAATCATGCTAATATTTGGAGAAAAACTGCGCTCTTTGTGTAATATTGGTTAACTATATTAAATGGTATAAATATATACAGGGGCATTTTTGCCCCTTATCTTGAATTCTGGGGCATTCTCAAGGCATTTTAATAGACTAAATCATGCAGTGAAAGCGTGCAATCTAAATATGCACACACACTACTCTAAACTACTAGACTACGTCACGTGACGTTAGTGCATGCGTGCACTCAGTGTCTTTTGTTTGTTTTTTGTAAAGTGAGGGACATACTCGATAATATCAAATCGTTAAATCAACAATTACGATATCATAGACGATATATATCGCACACCCTACAGCACTGGCCCGATCGGGCAAGTAACCGTTCAGTCTGCTGTCCCGAGCGTCGTTCACACTGGCCCCGGGCCATCGGGCAGTCCTTATTGTCGAGCCCTGCATGAGGAACACACATTTACTCATCTGAACATAGTAATTATATTACATAATGGGCTATTCCAACAACAATACCTTTACTGTTACTGCAGTAAATATGATTACTTGTTACATGTTGAATTTTAAACTTAATTTCTAACAAAAAAATATTCTTGCAAAACATGTATTTTAGTCAGAATTATTATGTTCCTATTCTACTGCTCTCCATCTGTCGTTCATTCAAGTCAGCGAAGTTTAACAAGACTCGCTTGTTGTCAGAATATGCAAACTGGAAACGCTTGGGGATTTTCTAACATTTACAGATAAGGATGTAACCATAAAATGTAAGTTATGTGCTGAGGAAAACACGTGTCAGAGGCATTAAAAGCACACACATCTGTTAAAGCATGACAGGGCAAGACGTGGTAAAGGCTTGCTTTTGTTTAAAGTGCTTATAAATAAAGTTTCTGACCACGTGAATCCTGTATCTTTCCTGCAGCAGCTTACTTTGTGTCCTTTGCTATTTTCCATGTGCGTTTTGTCCATAGAAATGGGTTATTCACTACTGTAAAGTGACGTGACTGGCTAATGGTTCCCCAGGCACAGCGCGTAGACGCAACTAATTGATAATCCAATTCGTTGCCACTTATTTTCATTATCGATTAGTTGTTGTAGCCCTACAGATTTCCTCATCATTTATGAGGCATGTATTACCCATAAAGACACTTTCATTGAAGCATAAAGATATTGTCATGCATGTTTTCTGAGGTGTGTTGTTTTGTTCCTGCACAGGACCACAGAACAGCAGCAGCGTTTCCATGAGATCTGTGGGAACCTTGTGAAGACTCAGCGCCGTGTGCTTGGCTGGTGGAAACGTCTGTTTGCCCTGAAGGAAGAAAAGCCAAAAATGGTATGCTTCTTTGACTTGTTGAACAACATCCTCCTTGTTTCATGTCTAAGAACTCATTGGTGACTCATAAGCTTTTCACACTCTTTATAAGCTGCCATTTCATACCACAAAGTTTGCTTTCACCCTGTTACCCAGCAGTAAGAACAAACAAACATAAGCCTTGCCTTAGTGCATCATTCTACCCATACATAATTAAAGAGCAGTGCACTTGATGCCCTTAAGAGAACATATTTAAGGACACAGTCAATATTCAGTATTACTGTGTCGTACAAATACAGCAGACATCATTAATAATGACTACAGGAGTCAGAAACATAAACATAATCGCTAATAATCAGGATATAATTCTCAACTAATCAACAGTTCTTAAGCATTTAAATATGCATATTTGGGGTCAGTAAGTTTTTTTTTTTTGTTTTTTAATGAAATTACATTTATATTTGAATTAAATGCTGTTCTTTTGATCTTTCTATTCATCAAAGAATCCTGAAAAAAAATTCTCAATATTGCTGTTTATCTCTATTTTTGCGCAAATAAGTGCAGCATTGGTGACCATAAATGGCTTCTCTCAGAAACATTAAAAAAATCTTAACCTCAAATTTAGTAAAGTGATGAATGATAGTTTATGTATGTATCTGTTAATGCAACTTTGATTCATACCAATTTAAATGTTTTATTAAATGAGATTTGCACAAACGACCTAATTTTTTTTAATTCGAGATGTCTGCTTCTATAGTTCTGCTAAGCTGAAGGCCTGACTCATAAATATTTATTACATCACTTGACTGGATAAGAACTTTATGATATACAAATTTGATTGGATGCCAGATGTTGCTCACACAAATTGTCATTTCTTCAACTTCTCTACAGTATTTCCTCTCTGTGATCAGCAGTCTTGTGGCTGTGGCCTGGATCGGACAACAAGTGCATAACCTCTTCCTTACTTACTTGATCGGTACGTACGCTGTTTATCTGGGCTAAAAATTAAAGAGAAATCCCCTGTGTTGAAAGGCTGTCGTATTACATCAGAGCAATGCACTGATCATGTTCTGCCTGTTACAACATCACAAATGTATTTGTAGTTTTAAAATCCTAAACTAGCAGGAAAAAGCTGTATGATCTGTGACACGCCAGTTTGCCAACTGCAGAGAAGTCACTGTTTGCATGAGCTAAGCTTTGATAAAAGACAGTGACTAGGCTGCATTACAAAGAGGCCATTGTATTTAGGTCATGGAAAGCCAAAGTTTCCATGCCCTGCACACAAGATTTGTTAAATGTGTGTACCAATTGGGTGAAATGTTCTTGGACACTTTTTATTTGTTATAAAAGTGTTACCTTCTTATGAAATGAATAGTACTTTTGAAAAATATGAAGACTCCAGTCATACCAGTAGCCTGATAAGAGGTATTTTGTTACATGAAGCGAGCCACCTCATGGGGAACTTTTTTTTTTTCCCTTTTTCCCTGCCTGCCTTTTGTCATGCCCTATGACACACTACACCACAATTCCATAATTCAGAAGATTAAGTATTTTGAAGTGTCTGTGGCACAGATGAGTTGGGTAGAGCAAGCTTTAGTCCTTCATAGAGCCATCCTGTTAGTGATTGTCCACTCATTTTCTGTTTTGTATCCACAGTGAGTTTTCTTCTGCTTCTGCCCGGCCTCAACCAGCATGGCATCATCACCAAGTATGCTGGCATGGTGAAGAGGGAGATCAACAAACTTCTCAAGCAGAAAGAGAAGAAGAATGAATAAAAGAAAAGGCTCAAGTGAAAAGTTAATTTCTGAAAAATTTAAGTTAAACATGGTCATCTCACCCATGCTTACAGTCAAATCTCTGAAGACCAACATAAAGCTTTTGCAGAAACTGAGCTGATAGTGAAAAGTAACATCTAGTAAACAGCTTAAATGTATGCTGAAATCTCTTGAGGTTCATGTGTAATTTTTGTTTTGTTTTTAGGTTTCATTTCAAAGTTTTTAATTTTTTTGCCATCGGAAGTATTTTTTTCCAACACCTGAAATGTGTTCATTCTCACATCCATGATTATTTGCATGTCGAGTCAAATGTTAAGTCTGTGCAAAATATAAAGAGTGCTTAATTTCTTCTATCAGTGAGGCAACCACCAAACATTTACTTTAACCAATTAGATGCACAGAACGCATCATCAGAAGTTTTGAAATGTAGCCTTTTTTTTCTTTAGACGGCTTGAAAACATGCATTTCTGCACTGTTCTGAAAATTGCACTGGAAACCAGAACTGGAGTGTTTGTGTAGGGGATCTTGGATCCATACTGCTGTACTAGTGCTGTGTGGACCTCATTACTGTCCTCTAGCTCTAGCCACTTCTCAATTCAACACCTGTTTCAGGGCTGTGTGTATATATGTTCATTTTCGCTCCTTCTATTTCTTTGTTTCTACTGGCTTGTCTTAAGTTTGTCTTCTCTCCATGTTCTTTTAATTGTCATTTTGTGTTTGAGTGTGTTCATCACGACAATAAACTTACTCAAAACTTACTCTTTCCCCAGATCAGTAGTGTTATTGTAAACCAAAACTATTAAAATTCATTTTTGGTAATTGAAAAAAAAAACTGAAATAAAATATAAATATTAGATGAAAGAGAAACTTTTAGTTATTAGATAGCACTAAAATTATACAGCTAAATAAAAATATGTGGAAAAAAATAGTAAAATTGGCAAAAGCACATAACATATATATATATATATATATATAACATCTATAGTATATAAAAAATAACCAAATATGATTATATTAAATAAAAAATAGCATTAAAAAATATTTATTCACCCTTATATTGTTTTAAACGTGTTAATTGTTCTCCACTCAATTTGAAATTTGCATCATTCATTTACTTTACAGTTTATTACTGTGAAGCTGCTTTGAAACAATTTCTGTTGTATAAAGTGCTATAAAGATAAAGTTGACTTGATAATGACATGTCCAGTTTTGAGAAAATTCTATTGGCCATTTATTGGTGTTGTGACTTTCTAGCTGAGAGGTTCAGTACAAACGAAAAGAGTCACAATATGTCTCCCAGCGCCGCGCTGCCCACAGAACGCTCTCCCCAGACTGTCTTCTGGGCCGCACAGGCCCCGCTGAGGTCTTCTCCTCTCCTGTTGCCCAAAGAATAGAAATATGGATCTTTGCATGGTCATTTGCATGCTGCCACACACAAACATCTAAACTATCTACCTGTGATGATATTGTGCCTGTGCCAGGAGACAGGTTGTCCGCTTGATTCATTTGTTTGATATCTGCTGGAAGTGGAGCAGTGCACTGTTCGATACGTTGTCTGGTACGTTGTGGCCTCAGTGGGGTTGGTGACCTCTTTCATCACAAAACCATCGCGGTTCTGCGACCTGTTCTGTACCCCCACTCTGTGTAGGACATGATGCTGTACACATACACGACACGATAATAATTAGGTACATTGCGCAGTTGAACAATGTGTTTATTGGCAGATTCTTAACCCTTTTTTACGTACGCTGTAGGTTCAGTATCGCTACTGCAAAGATTCACTAGGCGTTAAAAATAGACAAATACACTTTAAACACTTCAGGCTTACTGGTATGATGTCCTTTGGGCCATGTACATCTCTGGAGTGTGTCTGTGCTTGTGTCACATGTATGTTACTGAGGTCCAGCTTTCTATTATGCTGAGAAGGATACTGTGGATCTCGGGGCAGAAAGACCAGTGCTTGACCGTCACGTCCTCTAACAGAAAAGCTCTTTAAGAAACAGAACTGAAATTAGTTACTGCCACCAAAATTATTCATTTAGAATAAACTTTCAGGTGGCCTTATTAGCGTCTCCAACTATGGCTATGTTTGGCTCTGTATGAATAGAACTCACTTCACAAGTTCACACTTAGGCCTACACATAATTCGGATAGAGAGTATACATATTGGGCGTGCTGTCCGAGGGGAGGGCTCCGAGCTCCGAAACATAATTTACACACATTTCAGACTGACCAGTTTATTTAATTTGTCCACTTTGTCAATGTGCAACAGGGATTATACATGCTTCCCAGAATAATTATTTTCCCTTGTGAACTAGCTTAAGCAATTATTCATTTTTGGAAAAAAAAGAAAGAAAAACTCACACTGGAGAGAGGCCTTTCACCTGCCCTCAGTGCAGAAAGACATTCCAACACAGAGGAAATTTTAAGAGGCACAAAACACAGCATCATGTATCAAAACACAAATAATATTTTCACACTTTATTACCTTGATTGGAAATTATGCACATTTACAATATTTTGTGATGTTTACATTGATATTTGTTCCTTTCACATATTTATATTCTTATATTTAATATGAACCTTATTCACAGCAGGGGAATGAAAGCGAGGCTGTGAGGGATAGACATACATCTCTTCAGTGGGTTGTTTTGTTATTCAGGCTAATGTGTTTTTGGATTGTTCTGCTTATGAAACATTGCAAAAATATCTTTCCAAGAAATTTCAGTAGACAAAAAAACTCTAGACAACATGAAAAATTATAAGTGATTTAGGCGCTTTATACAGGTTTTTACAGCATCTCTCAGCCTCGCTTTCATACCTGTACCTGTCCTGGCGCTGCTCTAAATAAGGTCTATAGCATGATCTGATCTTGTAATGTTGTCTCCATGCTCTTACCTCTGCGTGTGTTGTAGAATAAATGGATTTAGTCTGATCGCCAAGAGTCAGTGTGCTTTGATGCATTGACCTCACGCACGCTGTGCAGGTGGAACGCTCTTTGATCGACCTCATCTGATTTTCAAAGACAACACTGCAGTTCTCCTCTTCAGCGATGACACGATGTGATGGTGTATATCACAGCTTTCCGCCTTCCACTTTGATTCTCATATTGGTCTACAGATCATTTGTTGTTGATTATTATTGGTCACAACGGGCGCTAATAGCAACGTCCAAACATAAGACTTTTATTGAAACTGCAAGCGTGAAAACGCATTTAAATGACAATTAAAAAAATTCTTGAAATTCTAGAATCTAAAATAGAGGAGGACAGACGTTGTGAAATAGTCTTTGTTAAATAGAGAGGGGTAAAATTTCGATAACCCTAATGTTGTGTTGTCGGATTGACCTTGCTTTATCTCTGCAGCTGTTTACATCAGACACAAAATATTTTTTAAAGTAGCAGAGGAGAGAAGTTCAGACATCACCAACCTTATCACATTCTACTTCAATTTCGCTATGTCACAATTAATTCCAACACACAAGAATAATATCCAATCAAGTTCACTACTTTGAGCACATTTTACTGTGTTCCATCATCCCCCATTTTATGTGAGCAAAGGGTAGAGTGGGGGAAATGCCTCCCTTAAGAACTTTGTCATTTTTTCTGTGAAACAAAAGTTAAAATTGTCCAGAATAGCTATCATAGTTTTAGTGACAATGACATAAATTATAAACCAAATATGAAAAATGTCTTCATGTTATTAGATTTTTAACAAAAGTTAAATTTGTATCAAGGGGGCGTTTTCCCCCACAGGTGAGATAAAATGCCCCCAGTCTGACAAAGCACGTTGCTTTATAAATTTACAGCAAAATCAGAGTACAAGCGGTTTTAGCTTAAAATTAAAAAATAATATAATCAATGATTATTAATCTTATTTTCGAAAAATATTGTTAGCTGACTTGAGGTAATTTTTAAATATAAAGTCCAAATATTTTTATTCAACTACCTAGTTAGATTACATTTGATTGAAATTCAAAGGATTTGATGTGCAGAACAGAGTAACTACAGAAATTATGATAGTGGGAATGGGGCGTTTTACCCCACAGACAATATGCTAAAAAAAAAAATCATCATTCTGAAAATGTAATTATATTTTCCTTAAATAACATGTACTCCCTATCTACAGACCTTACTATTCTCATAACATATATAACTGTGATATTCTACAAAATGACAAGCTTTAAAACACTTTTCTTACTGCTGAAAATGAGATCATTTACAGTGAAATCCGTTTTCTTTCAGGTACGTCGCCAGTGTAAGCTTCACTGTAAATACTTCTACATCACTCTTGTCAATGTAGTCCACAGTTGTAACAAAAAATGTATCTTGACTTTATTGTGGTTATTGTGGGAAAAACAGTGGAGCGTTTTACCCCAAGGGGGCATTTGTGTTTCAAATACAAGTATTGGTGTTTCCTGTTTGCATTAATTGATCACACATAATTTTGACAAAAACGTTTTATATTTAAAATTTTTATTACGCACAATCAGCACACAAACATTAGTGGCCTTGCTTAAAGAGAAAGTAAGATTCAATAAACGTTGGATTCAAGTGTACATCTGAAGACTTCAGATGCAAAAGCCTCTAAGTGCCATCTGAAATTTTCTTCTAAAATGCGCTTTTTTATCAAGCTCTTATGTTTAGGTTCAGTAATTTTACTTTAATGTCAATTAATAGGTCATTTGCATTGCCATTAAAGTGAAATAACTGAACATAAACATACGAGCTTGATAAAAATGCTCATTTTAGAAGAAAATTTCAGACGGCACTTAGAGGCTTTTGCATCTGAACTCTTCATCTTCTCTTCAGTGTAAATTCAAAGTGACATGACGTGTGGCCAAGTACTGTGTCCCATACTCAGAATGTGCTCTGCATTTCACCGTTCCAAGTGCACACACACCAAAGCAGTGGGCAGCCACTTTTGCTGTGGCGCCTGGGGAGCGTTTGGAAGAAAAATGGTTTATTTCTTGGGGAGCGATTGGGGGTTAGGTGCTTTGCTCAAGGGAAAGAGACAGCTTTTCATTCACTCCCCTCACCTACATTCCCTGCCGGTACTGAGACTAGAAACTGCGAAAATTCAGAGTCTCCAACAATTAGGCCACAACTGCCCACAAATATGTGTTTATCAAGGTTACCTTTACATATGAATCTTTTTCCACAATGAGAGCAATTGAAAAGTTTCCCTTCTTTGTGACTTAACATGTGCCTCTTAAAATTTCCTTTGTGTTGGAATGTCTTTCCGCACTGAGGGCAGGTGAAAGGCCTCTCTCCAGTGTGAGTTTTCATGTGATTCTTGAGGTTAGCGTTTCGCGCGAACGTCTTTCCACAATTAGGACACGTGTGAGGGTTTTCTTCAGTGTGAATCATCAAATGTTCCTGAAGTCGTGCTTTACGTGTATAACTCTTTCCACACTGAGGGCAGGTGAAACGCTCTTTCTCTGGTGTGACATTGAGCGACTCTCTGGTGTGCAGTTTTTCATGTGTTATCAGGTTTCCTGACTGCATGAAACTCTTTCCACAATATGAGCAACTGTACGGTCGTTCTCCAGTATGGACCCTTTTGTGTTTTATCAAATAGTCAACTCTATTAAAGGCTTTTCCACACTCACAGCACACATGGGTTTTCACAATCCCATGTGCCTTCTGGTGCCTTTTAAAAGAGTCCATCCATACAAAACTCTTTCCACAAGCAGAACAGTCATAAGACTTCTTTTTTGTATGAGCATTCAGGTGTCTCTTTAGGCATGATGTTGTTGCAAACTTCTTACCACAGAGATCACAGTTAAATTCCTTTATTCCACCGTGATGGCAGCGCAGATGATATTTGAGACTGTTTCCCCATCTGAAACCCTTTCCGCACTGATGACATGTATAGGTCTTTTTGCGTGTGTGAACTCTCACGTGCGTTTCAGCTTGAGTTTTATTTATGAAACTCTTTTCACACTGAGGGCCGGTGAGAAGGTTCTCTCCTGTGTGAATTTGCATGTGTTGATTCAACTTTACTTTGAGAGTGAAACCCTTCCCACAATGATGGCAAGTGAAAAGGCCCTCTCCAGTGTGAATTTTTACTTGTCTTTCACGGTTTTCTTTATGTGCAAATTCCTTTTCACAATGAGGCCAGGTGTGCGGCTTCTCTTCAGTGTGAGTTCTCATGTGATTCTTGAGGCTTGCTTTTCGTTTGAAAGTCTTTCCACATTGAGGACATGTGTGAGGACTCTCTCCAGTGTGAACTATCACATGTTCAGATAGGTTTCTTTTACATGTGAAAGCTTTTCCACAATGAGGACTTGTGTTGGGCCCTTTGATTTCTGCTTTTTGAGTGCTGCTTTGTAAGAAATAGTTTTCATTTTGAGAGCAACTCAATGATTGTTCTCCATTTATGGAATCATCAGCTTTCTGATGCTGGTGTTTCTCCTCCACTTCATCCAGATCTCGACTTTCCTCTTTCACTTCCATCAGGTCTGAAATGATAACATTAAAATCATTTGAGAAAATAAAAGCAAATATAAGTGAGCCCTAGGAGAGATTTTGATTATATGGATGCATTTTGAAGTCATTTATCTGTTTATTTCTTTGTTATTTCTAATACCAACAGACACTAAATCTGTTGAGCTGACTGAAAAAAAAGATGAACAAAATAAAAATAAAAATAAAAATAGGAATGGACACCAACCTGCTTGTTCCTCATTTTTTATTCTGCAGGGTTCTGAATCCCACGTTATCTCGTTCTCCTTTTTGACAAAAATCATCTTTACAGCAGGAGATCACACACTTGTGATATTCGAGATATGAACAGGCTTTTTCTGGGCTTAAACTTAATTAAGTCCAGAAAATTAAGCCCAGTCTCTTTCTACAATGAGCTAAAAGTACAAATTATGGTCAAATACGTCTTTTAGATTTTATATTAGTGTATAATGTCCTATTATAAACATACTATGTTGGAGCTCAGCTCCCCGCCATACAGGAGACTCTTCTTTTCTTTTGTTTAGCAGCGGCTCGCAAACTGAAATAGCGCATTACCGCCACCTACTGTTAGCATGGACCAGACACGCTATTTCATTCTATTGATTTATTACAGAACATTAAGCATTTACAAACACACTGAAAAAATATCAATATGCATATTTGTAACATGCCAAAGAAATTATACTTTGTACATATATAGATCTGTATTTAGCTCCATGAAAGAGATGCACCAAAAAATAAAATTAAAGTTTTTATTGTATTCAAGGCAAGGAAAATAAAATGAAAGTATAGAAAAAGTGTCACATTAAAATTGTGTTTGTTTATGTTTTTGTTTTCTTACATACTTTGAAATCTCACTATAATGCATTCATAGTGGTCTATATTGTTTTCAATACAGTTAGGTCTTATATATATGTGTGTGTGTGTGTGTGTGTGTGTGTGTATATATATATACACACACAGTATCGTCTGCTCCCCAAGGCTGCATTTATTTAATTAAAAATACAGCAAAACAGTAATATTGTGAAATATTATTACAATTTAAAATAACTGTTTTCTATTTGGAAATATTTAAAAATGTATTTTATTCCAGTGATGCAAAGTTTAATTTTCAGCATCATTACTCCAGTCTTCATTGTCGCATGATCTTTCAGAAATCATTCTGATATGATGATTTGATGCTCAAGAAACATTTATTGTGTACAGATGTACAAAATATTTGTGTACAATACGATATTTTTTTTTTTAGGATTCTTTGAAATCCTGATCTTATTTATATTTGAAATATAATCTTTTGTAACATTATAAATGTCTTTACTGTCACTTTTGATCAAATTAATGCATCCTTGCTGAATCAAATTAATAATTTCTTTAATTTCTTTTCAAAAAAATAAAAAATAAAAATGTTTACTGATCCCAAACTTTTGAACAGCAGGGATGTTACAAAAGCTTTTTATTTCAGATAAATGCTGTTCTTTTGAACTTTCTATTCATCAAGGAATCCTGAGAAAAAATGTACACAACTGTTTTCAACATTGAAAATAATCAGAAATGTTTCTTGAGCAGCAAATCATCATATTAGAGTGATTTCTGAAGAATCATGTGACACTGAAGACTGGAGCAATGATGCTGAAAATTCAGCTTTGACATCACAGGAATAAATTACTTTGTAAAATATATTAAAATAGAAAACAGATATTTTAAACTGTAACAATATTTCACAATATTACTGTTTTTACTGTATTTCTAATTAGATAAATGCAGCAAAAACTTCTTTTAAAAACATTACAAATCTTACCGATCCCAAACTTTTGAACGGTAGTGTATATTTGACCAGAAAGAAAATTAATTTAAGAAAAATAAAATAAATGTCTTTATAATGTATCCCTCCAGGCAGCTATATATGCTTGGCCCTTTCTAAATATATAGACACATTATAAAAATTGTACACTGCACAAGAAGTTATTTGGATTAAAGATTACAAAAGCAAATTCATTTTTCTTTTTTAAATATATAAATACTGCAATATTCTATAAAATAACAATAATTGTCCATTTAGATTTCATGGTGACTTTACTTCATCTTTGATAAACGACTTCTAAATGCACTTTCTGCTGCCATTTACATCTGAATGACAGATTACTCCCCACTAAAGATTACAGATGCTCTTTTGGCAGAAAACTCAATCTTTGGCCAATTCTGACACTGTTTTGATTCCAACAGAACATGAATTCGGTGTGCTTTGAGAACACTGCTTTTCTCTGTGATAGCTTAGACCTTTAGCTGAAGTGAAACGGCTTCCACATTGAGCGCAAGTGTACGGCTTCTCTCCAGTATGCAGCCGCACATGTTCTCTCAGGTTTGCTTTCTTACTGAAACTCTTTTCACAATATGAGCATGTGTACGGTCGTTCTCCCGTGTGGACTTTTTGGTGTTTTATCAAATAGTCGGCTCTAATAAAGGCTCTCCCGCACTCTGAGCACACATGGGTTTTCACACCCTCGTGTATTTTCTGGTGCGCTTTGAAACACAGTTTCCATAAAAAACATTTTCCACAAACAGGACACACGTAAGGTTTCTCGTTTCGATGAATTTTCAGGTGCATCTTTAGGTATGACTCCAGAACAAATCTCTTATTGCAGTACTCGCAGGTAAACTCCCTTTCTTCTGAGTGAGAGTGGCGCATATGAATTTTCAGACAGCTTGCCCATGCAAAACCCTTTCCACACTGAAGGCATTTAAAAGGCTTCTCTTCGGTGTGAATTCTCATGTGATACGTGACGTCTCGTTTACTCATGAAGCTCTTTCCACACTGAGGGCAGGCGAAAGGTCTCTCTCCGGTGTGGATTTTTGTGTGTTCCTTAAGGTGTCCGTTATTTACGAAACTCTTTCCGCACCGAGGGCATGTGTGAAGACTCTCTCCAGTGTGGATTTTTATGTGGTCATTAAGGCTTCTTTTATAACTGAAACTCTTTCCACACTGAGAGCAGGTGAAGGGCTTGCCTCCATTGTGATTCAATAAGTGACTCTTAAAGTGTTCGTTACGTTTGTATCTCTTTCCGCACTGAGGACAGACGAAAGGCTTCTCCTCGTTGTGTATTAGTATGTGATCATTCAGGTTTCTTCTGCGTGAGAATCTCCTTCCACACTGAGGGCAAGAGAATGGCTTCTCTCCCGTGTGAGTTAACATGTGATCGTTGAGGTGGCCTCTATGGGCACAACACTTTCCACACAGAGAGCAGGTGAAAGGCTTTTTTTGAGTGCTACATTGTGAGAAATCTTTTTCCGTTTGGGAGCAACTCAATGATTTTTCTCCGGTGAGGACGTGCGGATGTTTCTCATCAACTTCATTCAGATCTTGACTTTCCTCTTTCACTTCCATTAGGTCTGAAATGACAATATGGGACACATGGAAATAAGAAAATACAAAACTGACATTATGATTATTTTGCAGTCATTTATTTGCTTCATCTCTTTCTTCTTGTGATTTTATAGCTAGACACTGAAGTTTTGTCACCTTGATGCACCACAACAGTTATTACAAAACAATCAAGAATAGACACCAACCTCCTTGTTGCTCATTTTTTATTATGCAGGTTTCAGGATTACTCGTGTCCTCGCTCTCCTCTTTAATAAACATCATCTTTATAGTTGCATATCACCTCGAGATATTTCGTCCTGTTTGGAAACGTCGTTACGTCTAAGATGGCGGTAACATTACAAGCGTTTTATTGTATTTAATATTAATTCGTTTCTTTTCTACTATTAACTTAAAAGACGTTTGATTGTAAAATATGTTTTCAAGTTTGTATTCAGGGATATAACCTGTCATTTACTGGGTTGCGTTGTTGTCATCGTCTTCTTGGTTGGCAAGCCACCTTTTGGCGCATTACTGCCACTGACTGGACTGGAGTGTGGACATGAAAGGAGAGCAGGTGACTGCAAGGTTTTGGAAAGACATTGGCTTGAATTATTTTATTTTTTGTTTTGTAAAAAGGAAAAAAAGAAAGCATTGTCCATTTAGTTTATGATTGTATTTATACAAAATTATTTTGATGTGATTTTGCTTTTGTTTTTAAAAAAAGAATACAAATTTTGACATGCAACTCCGAGCAAAAGTTTTATTTTTATATGATAAAGATGTTGAATTTAAAATATGGCATATCATAAATGCACTTATATATATATATGGAAAAATCACAAAAACCTACTTTTACTCATTTTAAAATAGAAGTAGGTCACTACCTTCATACTTTAACAGCAATAAGAAATAAAGCAAAAAGAGACTCTCCTAGAATCTTCTATTAATTCTTATAAATCTTATTAATTTCTATTAACTTCTATGTGTTTTCTCTTCTATTAATATTCTTATGTTTATCTCAGTATCTGATTTGTTATGATTCCAAAAAAGTTGGGACACTGTACAAATTGTGAATAAAAACAGAATGCAATGATGTGGAAGTTTCAAATTTCAATATTTTATTCAGAATACAACATAGATGACATATCAAATGTTTAAACTGAGAAAATGTATCATTTTAAGGGAAAAATAAGTTGATTTTAAATTTCATGGCATCAACACATCTCAAAAAAGTTGGGACAAGGCCATGTTTACCATGTGTGGCATCCCCTCTTTTTATAACAGTCTGCAAATGTCTGGGGACTGAGGGGACAAGTTGCTCAAGTTTAGGAATAGGAATGTTGTCCCATTCTTGTCCAATACAGGCCAAAAGGTCTTCCCTGAAAGAGACGACGTCTGGATGGGAGCATATGTTGTTCTAGAACTTGGATATACCTTTCAGCATTGATGGTGCCTTTCCAGATGTGTAAGCTGCCCATGCCACACGCACTCATGCAACCCCATACCATCAGAGATGCAGGCTTCTGAACTGAGCGCTGATAACTTGGGTTGTCCTTGTCCTCTTTCGTCCGGATGACATGGCGTCCCAGTTTTCCAAAAAGAACTTCAAATTTTGATTCGTCTGACCACAGTTTTCCACTTTGCCACAGTCCATTTTAAATGAGCCTTGGCTCAGAGAAAACGCCTGCGCTTCTGGATCATGTTTAGATATGGCTTCTTTTTTGACCTATAGAGTTTTAGCCGGCAACGGCGAATGGCACGGTGGATTGTGTTCACCGACAATGTTTTCTGGAAGTATTCCTGAGCCCATGTTGTGATTTCCATTACAGTAGCATTCCTGTATGTGATGCAGTGCCGTCTAAGGGCCCGAAGATCACGGGCATCCAGTATGGTTTTCCGGCCTTGACCCTTACGCACAGAGATTGTTCCAGATTCTCTGAATCTTTGGATGATATTATGCACTGTAGATGATGATAACTTCAAACTCTTTGCAATTTTTCTCTGAGAAACTCCTTTCTGATATTCCTCCACTATTTTTCGCCGCAGTATTGGGGGAATTGGTGATCCTCTGCTCATCTTGACTTCTGAGAGACACTGCCACTCTGAGAGGCTCTTTTTATACCCAATCATGTTGCCAATTGACCTAATAAGTTGCAAATTGGTCCTCCAGCTGTTCCTTATATGTACATTTAACTTTTCCGGCCTCTTATTGCTACCTGTCCCAACTTTTTTGGAATGTGTAGCTCTCATGAAATCCAAAATGAGCCAATATTTGGCATGACATTTCAAAATGTCTCACTTTCAACATTTGATATGTTATCTATATTCTATTGTGAATAAAATATAAGTTTATGAGATTTGTAAATTATTGCATTCCTTTTTTATTCACAATTTGTACAGTGTCCCAACTGTTTTGGAATCGGGTTTGTACTTCATGGTTGCCTTTGATTAGTCTATATATTTAAAATGTATGTATGTACAGGTCCTTCTCAAAAAATTAGCATATTGTGATAAAGTTCATTATTTTCCATAATGTAATGATAAAAATTAAACTTTCATATATTTTAGATTCATTGCACACCAACTGAAATATTTCAGGTCTTTTATTGTTTTAATACTGATGATTTTGGCATACAGCTCATGAAAACCCAAAATTCCTATCTCAAAAAATTAGCATATTTCATCCGACCAATAAAAGAAAAGTGTTTTTAATACAAAAAAAGTCAACCTTCAAATAATTATGTTCAGTTATGCACTCAATACTTGGTCGGGAATCCTTTTGCAGAAATGACTGCTTCAATGCGGCGTGGCATGGAGGCAATCAGCCTGTGGCACTGCTGAGGTGTTATGGAGGCCCAGGATGCTTCGATAGCGGCCTTAAGCTCATCCAGAGTGTTGGGTCTTGCGTCTCTCAACTTTCTCTTCACAATATCCCACAGATTCTCTATGGGGTTCAGGTCAGGAGAGTTGGCAGGCCAATTGAGCACAGTAATACCATGGTCAGTAAACCATTTACCAGTGGTTTTGGCACTGTGAGCAGGTGCCAGGTCGTGCTGAAAAACGAAATCTTCATCTCCATAAAGCTTTTCAGCAGATGGAAGCATGAAGTGCTCCAAAATCTCCTGATAGCTAGCTGCATTGACCCTGCCCTTGATAAAACACAGTGGACCAACACCAGCAGCTGACATGGCACCCCAGACCATCACTGACTGTGGGAACTTGACACTGGACTTCAGGCATTTTGGCATTTCCTTCTCCCCAGTCTTCCTCCAGACTCTGGCACCTTGATTTCCGAATGACTTTGGACCACTGAGCAACAGTCCAGTGCTGCTTCTCTGTAGCCCAGGTCAGGCGCTTCTGCCGCTGTTTCTGGTTCAAAAGTGGCTTGACCTGGGGAATGCGGCACCTGTAGCCCATTTCCTGCACACGCCTGTGCACGGTGGCTCTGGATGTTTCTACTCCAGACTCAGTCCACTGCTTCCGCAGGTCCCCCAAGGTCTGGAATCGGTCCTTCTCCACAATCTTCCTCAGGGTCCGGTCACCTCTTCTCGTTGTGCAGCGTTTTTTGCCACACTTTTTCCTTCCCACAGACTTCCCACTGAGGTGCCTTGATACAGCACTCTTGTGGCAGTACCGAATTACATGTGAAACTGTTGAGTGCATATGAATTTCATAGACTTGTTATTTATGAACTTATGAAAAGGCTACATTGTTTAAATATTGTTTATATTATTGTTAAAGTATTGTTTAAATAACAAGTCAGTAGAACAGACTTTCTTATGAGTAAATAAATAAATAAATAGATGTAAATGAAGTTGCAGAAAAGTTTGTTTTGTTCACAACTCAATGGAATCAATTAACATCAGCTCCTCAAATTGCAACACACACGCCAACTGTAGAGGACATTATATTTTAGTGAATTTCTCTGAGACCTTACATGTCACAGTTTTTAGTCCTATAAAGAGCACATTCAGGGCTTTTCAGAGATACCAAATATTTGGAGGTTTCACCATGACCACTCCCTTTCCTTGGTCTTTAAAAATGGCTGACATTGATTTAGTGATCAAATGTAGCACTCTTATGGAGATATAATCATATTTTGTAATTATCATTTAAATTGGATTATTTTTTAAATTGTTTATTATAAATCAACATCTCAGGAAAATGTTATGGGGTTTCTAATCAAAATATGACTTTCTGTTACAAAACAGGGCATTGATTCATACATGACCTCTGTAGAGGACAACAGGACTTAAATCATGTTTATCAGGCATTTTAGGAGACACAACAAGTGAATAGGGAAAGAAATTATATATCAATATTCCTATGAAATATTAGATATTATTATGAAAATCTTGCCAATTATCACTCCCATTATTACACTTCTTTTTTCATTACATGTTGTTCCAAGAACACATTAATATGCAAATTAGAAACAGTGTATAGATACATTGTATTGAATGGGAAAACCCATGTATGGCTATTTTACCCACATATTGCATAAAGTAAAATGGTATATCGATTCATTCCGTTCTATCTTTCATAACATAGTTGAGAATCATCTTTAAACAAAATTTAGTTAAAAAAAATCCTGAAACCTAAATATTGTTTGGTGAATAAAAAAAAATGCCATTGTTTTTTGGCTATACATGTCATTTATTGTCATTTTATTTTTTTAAACATCTTAGTCCCGGTGTCCACTACAGTGGACATATGAATAAAATATAATTTTTCAAAAATGTTATTTCTCCATTTTTTTCTTATGCTCTAAACAATGTAATGATGTGAAACAAAACATTAAATTCAAAACCTTTTTTTCTGGGTCCCAGGAGGACAGCCTGTCAAACTGACTGCAACAACATCCAATGTTCGGTAGATGGCGGTAATGCGTCTCTCAGTGAACAACAGCATCCGGAAATACAGACAGACAGCCGATTTCTGCTGCTGCCCTAGTATGCGGCGTTAAACTGGTGGAGTTGAATGGAAGAGTAACATATTCTGACAGAAAAATGCCCGTTTGTTCAGCTTATAAGTGCAAGAAACGCTCCGATGGATTATATAAAGAGGCATACAAAAGGGGCGAGTTTTCTTTCCACACGTAAGTTTTAAGTGTTGCAAGTTCCAAGTCAACCTCAAATGTAAAGTCTCCTACAAAATATACAGACACATACACATATAACAACTGTTTTAATATTGTGTAGTTGCTAATCAGACATGCCACACTTTTGACAAACATAAAGTAATGTAATCTGTGGGACTGTTGCGTGTGTTGCATTTTTGAGGAGCTGATGTTAATTGATTCCATTGAGTCGAATCTTTTGAATCCATTAACCAAATAGATTCATTTACTGATTCTTTTTGTAGGTTTGGTTACTTGGCGACAAATGTCTGGGTCGTTGACGACTTAAAAATACGTTTTTGTTTTGTTTGTTTTTAAATTGCGTAATAGAGTTATATAATTTTTTTTAACTGCAGACCTTGGCTTAAGCTGTCGCATTACACTAAAAGGCAACACTAAAAAAGTAGTCTAAATAAAATGCAACGTCCTTGCATTACATTTTTAGACATTCATAGACTTAAGTAAACGAGAACGATTCGTTAACGTTAAAGATTATTTTCGTTTGAAACAAACATCGATGCTTTGATGAAGCGCCACTGGTTTATACTTATAAAATGAAAAATAAGAGAGTCAAGGGATGTACAGAAGAGCAGAACAATAAAAGGGGCTCCTTCGAAACCGGTAGGTGTCAGTACTCGGTGTTCAATCTGTCCTAAAATCCCACTCGAAGAAGAGTTTTCGGAAACAGTAAATACACTCGCTGATGTCTGTAATGTATAACTAGCGTAGAAGTTGAATACATTTTGTCTGTAAGAAATAAAATGCCAGTGTGTTCAGCGTACAAGTGTAAGAAGCGTTCAGATAGAGAGTATAAAGAGGCATACAACAGGGGCGAGTTTTCTTTTCACAAGTAAGTTGTATATATCTCATATAAGTTAAGTTTCAAACAACCTTACAAAAAAACCCGTATCTCATATTTAAATATCCACGCATATTTGTCCAGTTTTGCATTTGCACGCCTATGTCTTATGTATATGTGTGTGTTTGTTCATTCATGTGTAACACGCAGATTCCCATTAGCTGATGGCTTGAGAGTGAGAGAGTGGCTCCGTCGGATGAGATGGCAGAACTGGTGGCCGACTGGAAACTCAGTCCTGTGCTCGGATCATTTTGAGAAGGACTGCTTTGAGCAAGTGGGCAGCCACAAACGATTGCGAAAAAATGCTGTCCCCACTATCTTTAATTTCCCTAAACATCTTCAGTGGAAGGCAAGTCAAAAGTTTTTTTTTCTCTGCATGATGTCTTTAAAATGCTGTGGTTATGCATATGCGTGTATTTCTTGTGTTTGCTGCCTCATACTGCAGACTTAAACTCTTTAATTTTGGTTTCTTGTTTACTTCTTGTCTACACCCAGGTACCAGCTGTCAAGAGACGATCTCTGGTATGTATTGGAGGTTAGAGGAATCACTCTGCTTATCAAGTAAACATTTTAGTTGATACATTTTTAGAAACAGTAGTTCTTTACATCAAGGCATTTCTAAATAAATCAGTTATTGGTTTTCTTTTTCAGCCTCTGTCATGTTAATAATTTTGCACATATTTGGGCTTATGCAGTTCATGACGATATTAATACACTTGTGTGTTTGATTATATACACTTCTAATGACACAATCATTTTCATGCTCTATTGAGGGGGTTTCCCAAACTGGGGTTTGTGAGTAAACTGCAGGGGGTTTCTTGAGTTGATGAAAAGCAAATAATTAATGAAAACATAAAAATGTAAAATAACAATAAATAATTTTAAAATACAAACAATCCAAATTAAACACTTACAATTAAAATTAAACACATGTAAGGAGACCATTAATCAAAATCCAATATGTTGAACCTAATCTTCAGGAGTATTTAAAGAGAATTTTTAGGTCAGAGGGGTTTGGCTGACAAAAAGGTTTGGGACTCTCTGCTCTATTGGGACGCCACTTGATGTTTACACTTGTAGTGTAAAATCTGGCTCCTCAAATCAAAACCAGTTGAGAAATACTGTTTTAAAGCTCTTTTAGGAATTCTTTTTATTAAAACCATTTTATTAAAAATGTATTTGATCCTTTTTTAAAACCAGAATCGTAAGCCAGTTGAAGTGCCTATCAAACCAAAACCAACCCCAGTGTCAGCGCCAGTAACACCACGGTAGTGTATTTGTTATTTATTTATTGTCAAATAAATCATTCTCTCTAATTGTACTACTTAACATCTCTCGGTCATGGTTTGGTAGTCCTCAGGGAAAGTTTGTTCATGTGTCTGTGGATTCTGATGGCTCCAGCCGTGGCCCCTTTCATGCTGGCAGCTTCCACGATGACTACTGCAAACCACAGGTTCATTATTGTTAATTTTTTGTTTGTTTGTTTATAGGCTGCTGATTGTCAAACATTTTATACACTTGTGCATTATATACCACACAATGTGTTTTCACAGAGCTTTCACTGGATGAAGCTGTCGGAGGGTGATGATGAGGAGGAGGAGGAGGAGGAGGATGACACTAGTGTATGTGGACTTTTACTGTCCTTCAGGTTGTAAAAGTAAAATCTTAAGATTGACTGATCTGGAAATCTCCTGAATGGTGATTTAGCATTTTTTTTTAATATTTTTTTTTATATACAGGATCCTGGAAATGATGTCGCCTATGATGATGCACCTCTTGATACACCTGAAAATCCAAACACACAGTTTATCAGGGTATGCCTCTTTCTGATTTGTATACAAGTCCTCTGTTACAGTGGTATTTATTTATGTGTAAAGACTTGAAATTGTTGCCATAATAGTTATGAAAGTGAAATTTCATGCTGCTTTTCTGTGAAGGCCGTGACACTAAGCCGATGGTCGCATGTTGGGTGACGGTGAGCATCTGCAGGGCTAGTTTTTGCAGTGTGTTCCACACATCAGTGGCAGCGCGCCTGATTCAGCATGTTGAATCGGCGTCGAGGCCATCTGTGAGAGAGATCACTCTGATTGCTGTTCAGTTCAGTTAAAGAAGATGAGAATAAAAGTGAAAGTGATGAAAGCGAGTCAAGACAGCACAGACAGAAGGGTGCTCTAATTTTACATCATCTTACCTGAGCATTCGAATATGTAAATATTTTCATAATAACATGAGCCGCCTGGAATGAAGAAAGTCAAGTCACCTTTATTTATATAGCTCTTTATACAATACAGATTGTTTCAGAGCAGCTTTGCAGTGATAACAGGAGAATGATTCAATGATGCAAACAGTTCATTTCAGCTGTACAGCAGCTCTAAAAGAAAACGGTTTCATATTGTTCAGCTGAAGTCAGTTCAGTGTTGACTCAGTTCTGTTGTAAAGATCATCAATTATTAAATTAATTAATTTCATCTATAAATCAGCTCTGCAGAAAACAGTGACGTCATCGTCCCGCTCAGTTCAGTTCTCATCCAATAGTGTCAGTGCAGTTGAATCAATAAAATAGTTGAATATTAAGTGTCCCCAACTAAGCAAGACAGGCGACAGTGGCAAGGAACTCCATCAGGTGAAAAAAAAAAAAAACCTTGGAAGAAACCAGGCTCAATTGGGAGCCCAGTTCTCCTCTGGCCAACAAACGAACACAGTGTGATCGTAAAGTAATCCGCAAGAAATCAGCATTATTGATATTCAAATTGGTAAGCAAGCGCTGCTTTGTTTACGGTTTGTATATCTGCAGTCCTAGTTTCGGTTTAACTTTTTGAATGACGAATATAGGCTATTGATACCTGCTGATATAGGCAGTTATTTCCTTACAGTATATGCAGACGCAGAACGCACATGCTATTTGACCGTCGCCTGTAGTCCTTTTGGTGTGTATTTAAGCGCAGCTTTTTGTCCCAGACGAAGCTGATGCGAGGCGACAACACAGACGGCTTTTGTCACCGCTGGTTCTTTGACGTCGGCTTGGTGTGTCACGGCCTTAAGTCATTTGAAATATGGCTTAAAATAGTTTTTACCTTTTGCCTCTGGTCTTCTATTACCTTAATGTCTTCACTCTTCAGGTGACCGAGAGATGGCAGTGGCTGAGTATAGATGTAACAGGGCCATTTCAAGAAAGCAAAGGCCCCTATAGCCACATTGTGGTCATCTGTGACTACTACACAAAGTGGATTGAAATCTTTCCATCGGAAAAGCCTAATTCTGATTCCATTGCCCTGCTTATGTGTGATGCCATTTCCCGATATGGTTTTCCTCTGGGATTTCTCACACCTTGGGGGGCCAGAGGGATTCAGGTCAGAACGGTAAGTCTTACATTATGATTGGCTATTGATTTATAATTGTGAAGTGTTTTTATTTATTGATATGTGCTAGTTTCTAAAATGTCTCAGTACAGTTTGTGATATTCTCCCATTTTGCTTATTTTTGTCAAGGTTAACAGAGCACTCAATAATATTCTGATGATAAAGGATATTTCCCTTGTCTCTCGGCATCACCAGGCTTCGCAGCTTGAGCCTCACACACAGTACCATATTGTCAAGTGAGTTTGAAATCGTTTGGACTGAAAGCATTATGTTCCAGAGCCTGTAGTTATTTTTTAAATATTTGTGGTACTGTTTGTCTACAGTATGGTGGAAAATCTGGTGAAGAAGCATCCAGACAGTTGGCATGTTCATTTGCCTGTCAGCGTGCTGCGCTTCAACTGCAGTGTGCACCCAGAAACCAAACACAGACCTCTGTCCCTTCATCGCAGTGCGGGAACTAGACCTTACACATCACCCAGAGATCAGCCAGTATGTATTGAGTTTACTGAAATGTTACTGTGACAGCTTTGTTCACACTGGCAGCCCAAATCCAACTGGTTATTGGTTATGATTATGTCCAGAATCAAGAGCAGAATTGTTGTCATTTTGTTTAGACATGGACAAATGCGGTGGTTAGTAAAGTTTAGTTTTGTGATTCTACACCTGTATGCACAACATAATTTATATACACCGTTCAAAACTTTGGGGTCGGAAAGATTTTAAAAAAATGTTTTTGAAAGAAGTCTCTTGTGCTCAAGTACTGTAATTTTTTTTTTTTTATGTATTTTAAAATGAACTTTATTTTTGTGATGTCAAAGCTGTATTTTCAGCATCATTACTCCAGTNAATGTTTTTGAAAGAAGTCTCTTGTGCTCAAGTACTGTAATTTTTTTTTTTTTTTTATGTATGTATTTTAAAATGAACTTTATTTTTGTGATGTCAAAGCTGTATTTTCAGCATCATTGCTTGAGTCTTCAGTGTCACATGATCCTTCAGAAATCATTCTAATATGATGATTTGATGCTCAAGAAACATTTTTTATTAAGCAGCACAATAGTTTTCAACATTAATAATAATATTTTTGTAGACACCTTTTAATGTGTTTTTCTTTTTTTCATTAAGTTCAAAAGAACACCAATTATTTGAAGTAGAATCTTTTCTAACATTATAAATGTCTCTACTGGCACGTTTAATCAATTTAATGCATCCTTGCTGTATAAAATTCTTAATTTCTTTCTAAAATCCTACTGACCTCAAACTTTCGAATGATACTTTATGCATAAAGTATATTATTAATTTTTAATTTTGTATTGTTTTTCAATCAAGCTCAGTGAAGATGACCTTGCGAAGTACACCTTCAGAATACAGAAACCAAACCCTTTAAAAGAAATCGAGGCACTAAAACAAATATTCCGTGAGTATGATCACCTTTCATCATCAGTTTACCTTTCGTTCGCATCTGTGCTCATTATCATTTGACTTTTGCTAACGCAGGAGAATCGGCGGACTGCATTGTCGTTTCATAAGGCAAAAAATTAGTAAGTGTGAATTAACAATAGTACTTTGTTTTCTGATTTCATATCTTGTCTTTACAATTTATAAATCAGAAAATGCACTACTAATGCATATTCAGCAGTTTTACTTTGTTTCCTGTGTTGCTAGTGTGCCTGAACATTGTAACAGGTGTGTGACTTCAAACTGAAGGTCCAGTGAGGAAGATGTACAGAACACATGGATGAAGGGATGGAAAATAATGACCTGTTAAAGTCCATTTAGACCCAGACTGAGGCGTTATTTATTTCAGATTTTTTTTCATATTGAAATGTTATGCAGCATTGTGAATAAATACCATTAAAGGTATTTAAGTGAATAGTATTACATTTAAAATAAACTGCTGGGAAAGAAGTGGGAAAAGACAGCTTTATTTGGTCATTTGTAGTGTTTGTAAATCAACCTAATGTTAATGCCATTAGAAACTGATGATACCACAAATATTCCTGTGAGTTGCAGGCAATCCTAAAGGATATTGCGGGGGCCTGAAATGAAGTGTGCATGACAAATNTTTTTTTTTTTTTTTTTTTTGAATAAACAAACCTTTTTATCATGTTGACTCAAAGTTTATTCCAACAAAGTCTTATTCGGAATAAACTGTTTATACTTCTTTTGATGTCTGTCTTTGTGTATTTCCAAGCCACACAGTCCCAAATACTTCCTAGAATGTACACTAAATAGCCTATACTAATAAACAAATGTGTCAATTCCAGTAAAAACAGTGTCAATGCTACATTTCATTCTCAAGCACAAATACTACTAAATGCATTAATATTTGTTCTTCTCACTGAAATAGCCAGCTGTACACTAAAATAGTTGGAAAATATAATAAAAATGGTTTGTGCCAAAGCAACAAGTGTTAGTTTAAAAAAAAAATGTAATGAATTATGTGAGGCCACTAGGGCGCGACCGTCTCCCGCACAGAAAAGGGTTCACGCTGCTCGCGCAAAGACATCTGGGATTGTGGAGGACTGGATCGAGCGCTTTGATTTCCGCAGTGCAGCGTGGGATACTGGAAGAAGTCAGCGAAACAGCCGTAGAGAAATGGTGAGTGAGCAAGCAAATGAAACCTAGATCAAATGTATTTATTCGTTCTGTAGTTTGAAAACGTAACCGTGAATGTTTTCAACCAAACTAGCTGCCGGATGAAGTGGCTAGCGTGTGTAAACGTAGCCTTTTCACAGACCTCTTTGTTTCGCAATATTTTTAGCAGCCCGGCTAACATTCCCAGCTAAATCCGCCCAATTTATCGTGTAACTTGTTAGTTTGACACCGAATTGCGCTCGACGGCGGACATGGTCAGCCAACATGAAGAGTCGATGGACGATCGGGTTTGTGTTGTTTGTTTGTATGAGAGCTGCGCAGTCCCTGTAGCCGAAACGGGGCTGTTAATCGCGGTGTTGATTTCATGACAGCTCCGTAATGTAGCAACGGGCTGGTCCTGTCATTGATCATTCCGGGCTGTGCCTTTCACATGGCCATCTAGTGATTTAATCTAACCGCACACTAAAACAGAAGAACAGTAAGAGGACTGTCGAGCGCAGATCGGTTTCTAGCCTGCCGTCGTTACTAGCTCCAGTTCGCACGTCCATTTTTAAAAGATAACTTGCTCTAACCTGGAGTCAGCTGAATATACTTTGTTCAGCCGCTTTACCGCTAGTGTAACCGAGAGTTCAGCTCTCCATAATGCTGCTTAGCTGTTTGCAGTAAACAAACCGCACATTTCCTATGCGTTTCCAGTAACCAAGAGAACAACAACAACAACTTAACACAACTGCAGCTGTCGGCGTTTTATTTGTTGAGAGCTTTGCAGTTGTGTAGTTGACGTTTCAGCTGTTCACCATCTGCTTTTCTTTTCATTATTTAATTTGAAAGCCAGTGGTTGTTTCAGCTGTGCATTGCAAACAAACAAACAAACACATCTTTAGGGTTGAGGGATATTGAGGTTAGTTGTTTGTTGTTATTCGTCCGTGTTCAGGGTTATTTTCCTAAGATAATTGTTTTGTGAAGGACGAGAAATGCTCTGCAAGGTTTGAGCCATGATACTGTGGACTCAGTATAGATCACATCTCCAGGCAGTTGATAATGAGATGGGAATGAATGTTGCGTGCCTGACTCCTTGTTTTCTCTTCAGGATGTCTTTTTGATGATCAGACGTCACAAGACAACCATCTTCACAGATGCTAAGGAGTCTACCACAGTCTACGAGCTGAAGCGGATTGTGGAGGGCATCCTAAAGCGAGCACCGGAGGATCAGAGGCTTTATAAGGTCAGGAAAGAAAGTTTTTATTATTATTTTCATTGATGTACAAGTCAATAATGTTACAGCTCACTTAGTATAGCCTGAAGGTTGTATTTAGTTGGCTCATTCCTGTTATGAAGAAATAAAAGATTGGCAAGTTATGTAATTTATAAATTTTTTAGTAAGGTTGTTCAGGTTTTTTATTAGTATTTAAATTAGCTTTTATTCAGCATGGATACATTGAATTGATCAAAAGGGACCGTACAGACATTTAATGTTACAAAATATTTACATTTCAAATAAATTCGGTTCTTTTGATCTTTCTGTTCATCAGAGAATCCTGAAAAATGTACCATGGTTTCCAAAAATATTAAGCAGCACAATTGTTTCAATATTAATAATAATAATGTTTCTCAAGCACCAAATCATCATATTAGAATGATTTCTGAAGGATCATGTGACACTGAAGACTGGAGTAATGATGCTGAAAATTCAGCTTTAGTCACAGGAATAAATTACATTTTAATATATATACTAAAACATAGAAAAGTTATTTTAAGTTGTAATATTTCACATTGCTGTTTTTACTGTGTTTTTGATCGTTACATTTTTGTTCCAAAAACATTACTTAGTTTTGAATGGTAGTGTAACCAACTAATACCACAAACTATCACAGAATTAATAAAATCCATTGCTAATGATAGCTAAAACCCCTTAAGCTAAAAAAAAGAAAATAAATTAAAACCTAAGGGCTTTATTAATGTAATTGGCTGCTTTTTTTTTCTTTTAAGAGATTAACAGAATGAAAAGTTAAAAACTTAAAGGTACACTATGTAACTTTTTGCGCTCTATAGCGGTTAATGAACAGAGAGAAGTAACTCCGGCTATAATGTTTTTTGCAAGACGCATGCAGTTTTGTTCATGTATTTGACGAGTCACGTGGGTACTGGGTTAATCTACAGTGGTTGTCGTCCCGCCGGGTCTATAATGGTCCAAATATAAACACCTATTATAGGCATACCATAGTAATTAAGGACATAGGCGCCGATCCCCATGGAAATGGCTGAGCACCCACTGAAGAACACGAGATATTCTCCATTCATTTTATCCAATCCAAAAATCGATTGAGATTGGGTTTCTCTGATTGGTGGATCTCATATCGCGTCCCGGCGGGTCGTAATACACACAACTCTACCGTTATATTTAGCACTACAACATAACATCCTGACACAAAATCTTGTGCTTTCTGTTTTTTGCACAGTGATAAATTGTATTTTACTTAATTAACTCCAACATCAGGTATATCAGCGAGAGAGCGGCTCGTGACAAAAGAATGTGTTTTTGTTTGGTTGGTAATGTATTTGCAGTCCATGTTTCTCTTTGCGATGTACTAATAACTTTTGTGTAATGAATTAATCAAGCACACCATCACAGGGAGAAAATGACATTATTCTTGAAAACTAACATTAAGTATAATTCAGTAATGAGTATGTTAAAATGTTTTATAGGATTTCACTTTCAAATGAAAATTAGCCCAAGCTTTACTCACCCTTAAGCCATCCTAGGTGTATTTGACTTTATTTTTCTGATGAACACAATCGAAGATATTTTAATAAATATCCTGACGCATCTAAGCTTTTTAATGGCAGTGAACAGTGTCTCCATCCACATCCATACATCATAAACGTGAACTCCACACGGCTCCAGGGGGTTAAAGGGTTAGTTCACCCAAAAATGAAATTTCTGTCATTAATTACTCTCCCTCATGTCATTCCACACCAGTAAGACCTTCGTTCATCTTAGGAACACAAATTAAGATATTTTTGATAAAATCCGATGGCTCAGTGAGGCCTGCATTGCCAGCAAGATAATTCACACTTTCAGATGCCCAGAAAGCTACTAAAGACATATTTAAAACAGTTCATGTGACTACAGTGGTTCAACCTTAATGTTACGAAGCGACGAGAATACTTTTTGTGCACCAAAAAAGCAAAATAATGACTTTATTCAACAATATCTAGTGATGGCTGATTTCAAAACACTGCTTCATGAAGCTTTACGAATCTTTTGTTTCGAATCAGTGGTTCGGAGCGTGAAAGTCTCGTGATTTCAGTAAACGAGGCTTCGTTACATCGTAAGTGTTTCAAAATTTCAATGGTTCATGTGATTTTGGCAGTTTGATACGCGCTCAACCACTGATTTGAAACAAAAGATTTGTAAACAAAAAGGTCATTTGTGTGACATATGTATGTGTCACCTTGTGTAGCCCAGTTATCATTTGCTCATTGAAAAATAGGTGAATAAAGATGTTTATACTTGGTTGCTAATGTATCTGCATTGACAAGTTTCCAACAATGAAAAAAGAAAGCCGTACGTGCGTTTGTCATCACATGTTTGGGGGTTATGAAAGATGGTATTCGCATATATAAATTTTGAACATAAAAAAAGTTACATAGTATACCTTTTAAATGTATTAAATGAAACAGCATTTCCAAAAAAACTGGTTTTATTTTGAACACATTGTACATTAAACATTATAGAAAGGAAAAAAAGACATAAATACAACAAATTAATAGTATTTCTATCATTAAAAATTGTGCGTTTAATACTTCATCCAGTGTATTAAGACAGTAAATGTGTGCTGCATATCAGGAATGACCATGAATGACCTCACAAATCAGGTATAGACTAGAGTTTGAGTTGGAGAGATTGTTTACTAAAGTGCACTTCATGTCCCCCAGGAGGACATGCTGCTAGAAGATAGTAAGACTCTCGGAGACTGTGGCTTCACAAACCAGACAGCCAGGCCTCAGGCTCCGGCCACAGTAGGACTGGCTTTTCGCATCAGTGGTGAGTTCCCATTTCCAACACTTGCCTGTGGTATTTTTGGTGATCTGGATTACCTTACCATGTCTTTTTATTTTTCACAGATGATGCTTTTGAGCCTCTGAGAATAGAGGCCTTCTCCAGCCCTCCTGAGCTTCCTGATGTTATGAAGCCTCAAGACTCGGGCAGCACCGCCAACGAACAAGCCGTGCAGTGAAGGAGAAACACGCCGATTAAGGGTTGGGAGGGGGGAGGGAGGGGGGTGAAGGCAGAGGTAAAGAGTGTCCAAAACAGCGGACAAGCAAAACGTGTGTGTTTTAAGATGACGGTGTGTATCGAGTTACATAAAGAAGGGGGAAGCATGAGTGAGAGTGATCTTGTGTGATATTGTAACTTTGCTGAGAATTTGAATCGCTCTCCCTGTTATGCCTCACGTCCCATCCAGCACTAGCAGCTTACTCTCACTGTATTGTCGCAAACCCTTCCAATGTTCAGTGTCTGCTCAGTGCTCATCTACAGATTAATCCACCAATCACAACACCCCTTTTGGCGCAGGCACATTTTGATTTGGTAATGTTTCCCTTCATTTCTGAATGAATTGCTCATTTGTTAGTCACCCGTCAGAGGTGGTTCGATATCTGAGTATTTAAACCTGTGCTCCTTATTTAATTCACGCAAATGTTATGTTTGGAGAGTTAAAAGTTTTGTGCTTTATGTGTGTTATGATCTGATAGGGCTGGGGTGGGTTTGTGTAAGTGGCTGCAAGGTTTTACAAATGCCCACTTTACTGATCGCATTTACAGTAAGCTGTTGTGTTAATATTGATATTATAATTCTTATTTAGATCCTTAATAATTTTATTGGGGCGCAAAAGGCCATAGGCTAAACTGTTTTATGTTACCAACTTAGTGTAAATGCACATGGAACTTACTGAACATCAGAATGGGCATGGATGCCATCAGGTTATACCTGCAGAATAATTAATTCCCAGCACATGGTTATGGTGAATTCTGACATACAGTGGTTTCATTGTAAATACATCTTTCCACATGCATTGTTGCTTCTTGAAGTGTTTTGCATTTCTTTACAATTTTTGTGTTGGAGTTAGTGTCCGCTTGTTTCCTTTTGAATATTTGTTTGAAAGTTTAGTATTGACATTTAATTCCCTGGTTTTGTATTTAAATCAAAGGGGAGTGTAAATGCTAGTCAGTTTTTTTGTGTGTGTGTGTGTGTGTCTGGCATTTTAAAATGGTGGAAAGAATCAAGTAAAAATTTAAAGATCAATAAGAATGAAGCCTTTGGGCGCAGTTGCTTGAACAAGTGAATGTTTTAACTTTAACACAAACGCTGACATTGTGTTCATCCCAAAAAACAGACGCTCCTAATGTTTTTGCGAACTCACCCGTATCCTTCTCAGTGATGGCAGTGTTCCTTCACAGTGCTTTTGCAAAAAAAAAAGAAAAGAAAAAAGGTTAGAAACTGAAAAGAAAATCATGCTGCAGTATCTGTAACTGCATTTAAATGAATTAAAATCAGCCCTTTTCCACTCCTTGTTTAATGTTCAATGTCTGCTTATTAATAGTATTGCTGCTGAGGTTTTTATTTTATAAACATGCACATATATTTGTGATTTAACATTACCAATAATAGAAAAAAAGGCAAGGGAAAGAAAATTTAAGAGAAATAAGATTACAAGTAAATGCATTCAAATGATTGGAGAATTGGCATTTATGTATGTGAAACTTAGCCAAAAGAAGTAATACAAATATAAAACTTTCAGTTTCTTTATCTGTATAAAGTAAACCAAACAAACATCTCTTTCCCAAATAAAGACAACTGAAAGTTCACATACGTGCAAAAACATTCCCATTTTTGTGTAATAATGGGGTGAACTGATTGAATCGGTTCACAAAACCTGAGCGATTCAGACGTGATCGGTTCGTGTATCGTCTGTTTCGTAATGAACCAAAGTGTTTGAAATGTACGGAGGACTTGACTGACTTGATTGTGTAGCTATTTTATCCAAAAAAAAATACAAAATAGCCCGTGGTTTATATATATTTGTAAAACGCGCATACATTTTGTTGATGAACACGACAAGTTAAGTCAAGAACAAGTTAAAAGAGAAAAAAATAATACTAAAAGGGAGGTCAAGTAGGACCAAACACTGAATTTGCGCATGCGCACTTGCGCAGTAGATCCATCTATCTAGCAACAGAAGCTAATGGATAGAGAGGATCGTCTTTTTTAAAGGTCTGTTCAAATATTTTCGTTTCAGGTGGTAATTATTTAAATCATGATTCTCAGTAATTTAGGTTTTAAGACTTTTATTTCATTTCAAGCCGCTGTTAACTGACTCATAAGTTACGCTATCCACCACATTAGTTCATTAGTTCTGCCCGGTGAAGTTATAGCGCTGTTATCTACCCGCATATCTAACTGGTTTTACACTCATTATTACTGATAACGTTATATGTTCTCCGGTTGCTCTACTGAATCTGTTGTAATAGCCCCGTTAGCAACGTCTAACGTGTTTTTGGAGAGACAAACTTGTTTTGTTTTGGCTAGGCTAGCTTTGACCGAAATCATCCGTTTTCTTCCACATTAATCCGATTAAAAATTACATCTAGATGGAGGTTCGTAAAAAGAAAGTGGCTGCCGCAGGACGGGTGATAATGGACGTCATCCAGGCGGAATGGGAGCCGCTGTCTCACTGGGAGCTTGACCAGCGACTGGACCGTGCAGTGGAGGAAATGATAGAGGCTGACCTGGTGGCCCAGGTCCAGGAGCAGTCTGCCTCTGTGACCCTACAAGATTCGCAACAAGAGGATTCAACACCTCCAAATAAGGCGCAAACAGCGACTCCTCGGCTGTTGGAGTCCGGGACACCTGCTTGCGCCTTGCAGCGTTCACATGCTACTGAAGTCATGGAGGCAAATCCTACCGTACAGGTAGGTCAGGTGGCTCGTGCACTCACAGTTTTTCTCAGTCGCTTTGGTGCATTTCTCACATCACTATTTACATTTGCACAACAGTTAATGCAGTTCTCAAAACACAAACTGCAAAACCTAGTTGATAACCTGCAAAAGCGTGTCACTTGCTCAAAATGGATGGGTCATTCCTCAAAAGCAAGTTTTCATGTCAGTGTCATCAAGATGAAAAGTCCTGACACCATTGTTTATGAACAAGATAGTCAAATGGCTTTGTCATGTTTTCATTATGATAGTTTACTCTGTCAGTGTTTTCCAATGCAAAAAAGTCAGATCTTGGTGACACTACCTGAAAATGCTCAAGACAGCACTATATACTATTTGCACAGCCATTTGAAAATTACAGTAAATATGGCAAATCTTTACTGTACACTACAATACACTAAATGTGTGATGCAGTAAAGCTGTACGTCTAAATGTAAAATGTACAGTGACAAGTTCTTGTCCCACTGCAAGCTTCATTCAAGCAGCCATATCAGCCTGTAGCCCAAGACTGGTTGCCCACTGAAGCTAAGCAGGGCTGAGACTGGTTAGTACCTGGATGGGAGACCTCCTGGGAAAACCAGGTAGCTGCTGGAAGAGGTGTTAGTGAGGCCAGCAGGGGGTGCTCACCCTGTGGTCTGTGTGGGTCCGAACGCCCCAGTATAGTGATGGGGACACTGTACTGTCAAAAAGTACCGTCCTTCGGATGAGACGTTAAACCGAGGTCCTGACTCTCTGTGGTCGTTAAAAATCCCATGGCACTTCTCGTAAAGAGTAGGGGTGTCCTGGCCAAATTCCCTCCATAGGCCCTTACCATTCACGGCCTCCTAATAATCCCCATCCATTTAAATTGTCTCTTTCACTCTCTCTCCTCTCCACCTACAGCTGGTGTGTGGTGAGCGCACTGGCGCCGTTGTACTGTGGCTGCCGTCGCATCATCCAAGTGGATGTGGCACACTGGTGGTGGATGAGGAGAGACCCCTGATATGATTGTAAAGCGCTTTGGGTGTACAGTAGTACATAGGAAAGCGCTATATAAATGCTTCATTCATTCATTCATTCATGTATGACACAATGACAGTAGTGCAGTGCAGATTGTTTAGTGCTGAATTACTGTCCATTTATACACACCTGTTCTCCCGACGAAATGTTTGAATAATTGAATTTACAGTGGTTCTCCCAACATTTGGCTGCACCCTTCGACCAGCCTCAGCCATTGTGAGGCCGTGATTGACAACATCAGGGATCTGCCTATGTACTTGGCCTCTTCTTCCTCTTCCCCTGTTTTGTCCCCTTCCCCTTCCTCCCGGCTGACCTTCCATTTCTTTGTCACAGTATTGTAGAAATGGTACACACTATGTCCTGCTTGGTTCATATATGCTTGTAAAGTGGGGGTTTATGGGATTCAGATCTGACAGTGATTGTAGAGAAGTGGCTTATCATTGGTTGCAACTAATGCTTCACACACCCCTTCTCATCGGTGAAAGTTGAGATTCACCTGAGAGAAATTTAGGAGACATTTTCGGGAAAAAAAAGATTTAAAAAAATGTGTAAAATTAGCTTGACAGATTTTGACAACTAGTTCAACATTTTTGTATGTAATGACTCAAGCAATGAAATGAGGACTATTAGTTTTATATGGAATGACTATTCAGCATTCACAAGTATAGTTAATTTTGACTGACATGACATGAGCAAATGATAATGTTATAAAACAGCAGAGAGTTGTATGAAAGCAATTGATGCATGTCCAAAAGCATTTGCAATTTGTTCGAAGGAATGATAAACTGCTACTATGATGTGCTTAAATGACTAAATGTTGTGGAGGTTGAACTAACTGTTGTGCAAATGTAAATAGTGATGTGAGAAATGCACCAAAGCGACTGAGAAAAGCTAGTCCTAGACTAAAATGCATGTTTGAACTGTTTCAACTGAAAGAAACTTGCACTGACATATCTTAAATTATGTCAGTGCTATTATTTTGTCTCAAGATGCACACCAGTAATATTTTTTTTCTAAGACACGTTTATAAAAGTTAATTAAATACCCTAATTGTACTAAGGCCTAATCCTGGCTTAGGCTAAGCCCTGTCTGTGAAACCGAGCCTCAACCAGGGTGCCGGGCCTCAACAAACTTCCAAGGAGGCCTTATGATGATTTAAAGAAGCAGTAGAATAATTCAAAACGACTAAAATTAAGATATTTCTTATTTTCTTATTTCTTCTCTTTTTTTATTGAAGAATCAGGATTCCTGTGATCTTGGAAAATCTGAATATATAAGGTAGCCTAATTTTAAAAAGACATGAAAAAGGAATGCAAAATTAACAAAGTCTCCACAAGCATTTTTTGTTATTCCAAGCTTTAAAATATTTTATTGGGTAGAAAAAATATTTTATATATCATTAATCCTTATCCTGTAAATCACAAACAACTCGAAAATCACAGGGCCTTGGAAGTAAAAAAAAAGGTTTAGAACTTCTGCTTTACATAATGTTGTCTTATTTTTTGCAGTATGTGACAAATTTTCTGCAAAGCTCCAACACGAGCTACAGCAAGAACCGATTGTCTGGAAGAGCTCGACTGTCCCTGTCTCACACTGTCCTCCTGTCCCTCACCCTCCTGTCCAAACGCATCAGCTATCGGAGCGTGTCCTCAAGTTTCCATCTGGAGAAGGGGAATATCCACAGGATCTTCTTTTCTTTCTGTGATCAAGTGATCGCACAAAAGGATCGGCTCATTCAGTGGCCTATAGGTATGAGTTGATAAGTTCACATAAATTTACACATTATTTCAGGTCAGAATCTACAGCTGTTTTCATAGCAATAACAGGGTAAAATCATTAAAAAAAGATAATTAACTAGTAAGTTATTGATAAATAATTTAGATACAGAAGGATAGATTTTATTTAGAATTTAAGGTTAGTTCACTGGCATTTCACATCAAATTTTTAGAAGTAGAATGAAAATACAGAAAACATAGTCCAGAATCTATGAATTATTCGTAGTCTTCATGCACATATTGTTAAAGGGTTAGTTCCCCCAAAAATGAAAATTCAGTCATTAATTACTCACCCTCATGTCGTTCCACACCCGTAAGACCTTCATTCATCTTCAGAACAGAATTAAGATACTTTTGATAAAATCCGATGGCTCAGTGAGGCCTGCATTTTTCAGCAAGATAATTCACACTTTCAGATGCCCAGAAAGCTACTAAAGACATATTTTAAACAGTTCATGTGAGTACAGTGGTTCAACCTTAAAGGTGGTACAGAGCAGTGGTTCTCAACTCCAGTCCTCGGGACCCACTGCTCTGCACATTTTGTATGTCTCTCTTACCTGACACACTCAGTTCAGGTCATGGAGTCTCTCCTAACGAGCTGATGATCTGAATCAGGTGCGTTAAATAAGGGATACCTACAAAATGTGCAGAGCAGTGGGTCCCGAGGACTGGAGTTGAGAAACACTGGTACAGAGGATCTTTTCGTCGAATGATTTTTTAAAATGAGCGCATGCGTAAGAACAACCCCCCACCATTTCGAGGGCACGCCTCCCAAAACTCGTGCACGAGTAGAAGACTGTGCTCAACATACAGCGATTGTTTCCTGCTCCTGAAGCAGATTTATATACTTTCACATGGAATTTGAACACTGACTGTAATCGCAGACTGAACGCAACTGGCTCTGACTGGACGCGTTTAAGCGCGATCAGTCATAAGTATCAATTTACATTCATAATCGGGCTTACAATCGACTTAAAGTGGATTCATTATGTCGGACTCACCGCAGGTAACTCATAATCTGCAGTTGTTACTCCTGTCTCCTGACAAAAACATTGCATGCGGCGCCTGTGGAGTGTGGAAAGTTACTGGAGCGCGCAGCCGCGCACGTCTCTCACAAGGAACGTCATGGCAGTGATTGACAAGCCAGAGGGCCAATCGTTTACGCGATGATCGCGTAAACGATTGGCTGATGTTTTTAAGGCCCTACCTCGTGCACAGATGATGTATATTAATAATATTCCTTTCAGTGCACCTAATAAATAGTCTTTTATCAGTTAGTAAAGACAGTTTCAAGTAATATTGCAAAAATGTATAAAACAAAACATCCTCTGTAGCACCTTTAATGTTACGAAGCGACGAGAATACTTTTTGTGCACCAAAAAGAAATAATGACTTTATTCAACAATATCTAGTGATGGACGATTTCAAAACACTGCTTCATGAAGCTTCCAAGCTTTATGAATCTTTTGTTTCAAATCAGTTTTTCAGAGTGCCAATGTCCCGTGTTTTCAGTTAATGAGGCTTTGTGTATGCTATCCGAACCACTGATTCGAAACAAATGATTCATAAAGCTCAGAAGCTTCATGAAGCAGTGTTTTGAAATCGCCCATCACTCGATATTGTTGTAAAGTCGTTATTTTGTTTTTGCCACACAAAAAGTATTCTCATTGCTTTATAATATTAAGTTTGAACCACTGTAGACACATGAACTGTTTTAAATATGTCTTTAGTATCTTTCTGGGCATTGAGAGGTTCAGTGACATTGCTGGCAATGGGAGGCCTCACTGAGCCATCGGATTTCATCAAAAATATCTTAATTTGTGTTTCGAAGATGAACGAAGGTCTAACGGGTGTGGAACGGCATGAGGGTGAGTAATAAATGACAGACTAAAACTAACTAAACTAAACTTAACTAAAATGTAAAAAAAAACCATTTTCATTATTTAAAATAAAATAACTGAAATAGAACAAAATATAAAAAAAACTTACTTATTTTACTTCAGCTAGTTGCCAATGCAGCATTTCTCATTTTTGTTTAGTTTAAGTTGAATTACTAAAACAACTTAAATAAGCTAAAACATTTTATTTATGATTTATACATTTATGATACATATAGGGCAGAAAAAAATAAAGGAAAAAAAGCTAAAACTAAAAATACTAAAACTACCCAAAATTTTACCAAAACGAAAACAATGTAAAAATAAAACCTAATTCAAAATATTAGCAAAAACTATAATTGTATATCAATGACACTAAAACAACACTGAAGTAGACATGCTTAATAACACTTTATTGTAGTTACTTGGCAGGTTTACTCATTGTACAGCTGTTCTCTGCTTCCCCCTGTAGGACAGGATGCCCTACAACATCTGCTTCCTTTCTCCAGTTGGCTGAGTCGCAATGAAGGTCTGGAAAAGAGAGGTCTTCCTCGAGTGCTCGGGGTGCTGGGTGACACACGCATCCCCATCCGCCTTCCCGCTGGCAAACCGGACAGCGAGAGCGAGGCTCCGGAAGCCAAGAGACTTAAGAACGAACCACATCCAGATTCATGGCTGAACTTGGAATTGGTCTGCAATGACAAGGGCCGCTTCATTTACTGCCACATCAGCAAAGGCTCAGAAAAAGACAGAGGAAGTGCGTTAGCTGAAAGGCTTCAGCAACACCCAGAGATGGTGCCTCCAGGGACCTGCCTGATAGCCGGAGTTGGATACCCACTCACAGAACAAATACTTACTCCGTTTTCAAAAGGTCAAAACCCACAGGAAAACCTCTACAACAGATCACTGGGAACCCATTTAGGCCGATTCAACCAGGTTGTGGCGGACCTAAAAGAGCGATTCCAGAAATTGAGATATTTGGATATGGGGAATTATGATAGGGCAAAAGCTGTGGTTCTGACTGCTTGTATATTACACAATGTTTTTCTGGACATGGGGGACGTGACAAAGGGTCTGATAGAGAGAAGCACAGTGGAAAATGTGAAGGAGGTAAACGAAGATGCTGCTGGGGTCAAAATGAGGGAGACTGTAGTCAATCTTCTCTATAGTGCGTTGGAATCGGGAACACAATAAGATTTTGCCACTGATTCGCATATTTAAAGAGACACTTCACCCCAAAAATGAAAAAATTGTCATTTTCTCACCCTTATTTCATTCCAAACCTGACTTTAATTCATCTTCAGAACACAGATGAAGATATTTTTAATATTCTCTCATTTTTGTCTATCCATTGAATTTACATGCATCATATGTCGAACATAATTATAAACATAATCCATATGAATCTAGTCATTTACTTCAAATCTTCTGAAAAGACACGATCATTTAATATGACAAACATAATTAAGTTAGGCTAACAAATTAAATGGATAAAAGCCTAAATTAAATCTATTCTTCATAAAGCGATCCTGTCTCTCCAGAATAATTGAATTACTCAATTCATATGGATTTCTTTTCAGGTGTCTTTATAAACTTTTTGATCAATCCAAGTTTTGGTTACCTGGACTTTCAATGGAGGGACATGTGTTTTTAAGTCTTACAAGTTTGGAATAACATGAGGGCGAGTAAATGATGACAGAATTTAAATTTTTGGGTGAACTATCCCTTTAAAGCTCTGATATAGACCTAGTTTAATAAAAGGAGTGTATGGAAAACCTGTTTTATACCGAAATTCTGTGTCATTAATAGATATTTGGTGGTTTGAGAAAAAGCCTTGCAGAAATGTTTTGATAAACACATGTTGTATGATTTTTATTAAAACACAAAAATACAATGTACAACTTGTCTTTAGTAATTTGACATCATTGCGACAATTGAAACTGCTCAGTAATATTTTACAGTTAATGGAGGAAAGGAAAATCGAGCATACTTTAACAAGTTAATGTTCAATTCAAGTCATTCAATTCTCAGAAAGAAAAAAAAAAGGCATATCAGGCATTTCTCTAAAAAATAAAAATAAATTTTTTAATATGAAAAGACAAGGGCAAAAACGTGACTAATTCCTATTGCTGGGTAGAAGAAGTGTCCGACACGCACTCTTTGGGTATTTGCATGGCATTGTTCTGGGACAGACAAGTTATGGCACGTGCCAGATTATTGATGGCCTCAATCTTCCTCTCTTCCAGAGCTTTCTGCTGAGCCCACATGTTCAGTTTCCTCTCCTGCAGCTCCAGGTACAACTGCAGCAAATCCTGAGGAGGCCTGGCATTGGGTAACTGTGAAGCTGTAGCTGTGGGTGTGGGCAGAATTGGGGTAAATCGTTTACTGGCTATGGCCTTACCCAGCTTAGTGCCATTAAGCTTTGCCTTGCGCTGAGCCTCAACCTCCTCGTAGCTCCTTCCCAGCACTTCATGCATCTCCTTGAAGAACTCCCAGTGAACACTATTGGTTCCCAGTCTTTTGGCTCGCTCCGCATTTTTGCGATACGTCGCTAGCATGTTTCTCCACTTCAGGTCACATTCGAAGGCTTTGACTGAAACATCGGTGCCTTCGTCGGCTCGTAGCTTTGCAGTCACCCTCTCGGCCACAGTCTCCCACAGCTTCTTCTTTTTGCACACAGGCTGGTCAAACTCTGGGTCCATGTCCAAACGAACGTGGACCAGATGCCATGTAGCTTGTAGTGTCCACACAAACTCTGAATAAAAAATTTAAAAAAAGATTACAGTTATTTCAGAACAAAAATCTAGCCAAATATTTAGGATTTGGAAGGAAATGTTATAATTAAAGTGTGAACCATTAAAAAAAATGACATTTAACAATCAACTTTAATTTATAATTTAAAATTTTCTGAAGAAAAACAATAACTTTACATGATAAACACATTTAATTTAGGCTAATTAAAAACAAATAAAAGCCTAAATAAATCTGTTCAACATATGAAGTGATCATGTTTCTTCAGAAGAAATTTCTTTTATGATCTCTTTATGAACGTTTTGGGTGCATGGAGGGACAGGTTTCATAAAAAAAAAAACTAGGAAGTAAATATATTTATAACATTTTATTAAACATGTGCATGTGCATGCATGTCCATTATTGCATGTTAAGTAAACAATGTGATTTTGTAATGTAATCAATTAAAATATTACAAAATAAATTAAATGCAATTAAAATGTTCTAAACCTGACAGTTTAAAATATACCATAATAAATGTACTGTTTTGAAGGTCTGAAGCTATCCTAAGTAACTTAAACTGGTGAGAAGGCCAACCGTTACCATCAGGCTCATCGTGTCCTCCTCGCTGGCGATGCCCAGTGTGTTCACTGCTGCATTGACTTACTTACATCTCACCTGTTTTTGACTTTTCGGCCTCCAAAGTCGTAACCGTAGTTGTTGATTCCTCCACCTCAATGGTGTCTGTGACAATTGTCTCAATGACCTCCATGCTGCACTTATTTGTATTTATCTCGTCAAGCGTTTTTGCGATTAGTCGTGGATTTTAACAACTCCAGCGATGAGTTCTTTTCGAGCGTCGACAACAGCGATGATAATAACAACGACCTCGTTTGCACCAGAGCGCGCTGAACAGGGTGTTGTTGTATTTTTCCGGAAATGGACATTGCGTGTGACGGAGGATTTGTGGGAAATACATGCCATTGTTTTTACAAGTCTTTCGCCCGTGAGGTAGAAGGTCAAAACGCACAGTCTGTTATGTTCCTTGTGATAAAATGAATATCTGCATATATGAATTTATACACTTATTATTGTTCCGTTATCTCGAGAATTACAAAAAAGACATTATTTGAGCTGTCCTGAAACTACAACTCCCATATGCTATAAAGAGGTCGAATCTGCAAATGCCCCTCCCTTTCTGAAAAACCCTCCTGTTTATCGCTCTGCTAAAAGATGGCGCCTGTGCAAATCTGAGGAGATTGCGCTTTGTAGCGCGTAGGAAATTTGACGTGAGTAAGATGAACAGTTAACGAAGCCTTCTCACTCTTCATCGAAACATCAAAATACACCCAAATAGATTATTATTAGGCAGCATTGTCAATGTTTTTATTTTTTGTGGCCTACCACCCACTGTAGGCCGTAATGAAATATACCGCACGGTTAAAAGACTTCTTTTCCCAGAAGTCATTGCTTTGGGCTTGCTTTGATTGGTGAACATGGTAGTTGTAGTTTTTCAAATGTTTGTTTCTCTGTGGATGGAATGTTTCGGTCATAGAAGAATTTTGAATTAATTCCTGATTCTTTTATTTTATTTCTTTTTCTTTTTTTTTTAGTTCTAGAAATAATAAGTGTTTGATATTGTAGCAAACTTATGTAAAGCCACTGAAATATTGTTATACTTTAAAATATTGAGAAGCTAATATAATTAGGGTAGAAAAGAGGGGGTGGCGGTGGGGAGGTGGTTCTGGGCTCCTGATTCATCATGTCTACACCTTTAGAACAAGGAATTAAACGAAGTTCAAAAGGTTCAAACAGCACCTCAGAGGCATCCACCATTCTCCCAGAATCCTCTCTGACCTGGTGTTTGGCTCAGCTGTCCAAAACAAGCACATTAGCAGACAGTCCCAGCAGTGGACTGACGGGAGCTGACAATAAGCCCATCACTGGAGGAGACAAAGCCAGGGACGCAGACAAGAGACTCAAAGCTGGTCAATGGAGGGCGCTGGTGGCCATTCGGACGCAGCACATCAAGGGAGGTCGTGCCATGATAGCCCGCTACCAATCACGAGGAGGACTCCGTCCTTTGCTGGATCTCCTCAAGCGGCCAGAAAGCTCCAGAAAGTTTCTGGACCTGGCTCTTAGCATACTGGCCAACTGCTGCACTGAAAAAGGGACGAGAGTAGAAGTAAGAAACATGCTGATATTGACACAAGTTTGCTCTGTTTATTTTTTGTTTAATGTTTTCTGATTAATTATTTTTTATTCTTCTCATAGGTAAGAAAGCTTGATGGCATATCTGTTGTTGGTAAGTCACTCAAAGGCTTCTTAAAGATCAGTTGTGTTCATTTGTTAAACTACAACTCTAAAATGAAATCTTTTTTGTGTGTGTGCCATTACACACTGCCATCTGACAAGGTTTTCCACTCATATTTATATATATATATATATATATGCAGAGGGAAAACATATGGGTCAGAAAAATCCTTTAGTAACATTACTTTCTTTAAATGACCATAAAATCATACTTGACATTTTTATTTTTGTTGCCGTGTTTATAATAAATTATTTATCCATGCACATAAGAATTCAAAGTTATAAAGCTCATAGTCTCCCACAAAGCCATTTATTCTAACAGCAAAACATTGATCTAAAACACCTTGATTGAAGTCAAGATATTATTACTTCCTCAAACATGCACGTCACAATGTGAAATATTAGCATAATGCCCGCCCAAAGACATATGCAAAGAAAGAAGGTGAGGTTTCAGCTAATTGAAGTGTTGTCGTCATGTCGAGGAGAAGCTGTGTGTTGGGATGAGAAAGCAAAACCACTTTCAGAGATTAATCAGGTTAAAATGTATTTACAAAGCTGTTCCTGAGCAGTACAAACCAAAAGTTTGCTTGGGCACACGCACAGCACATTTTACAGATTTTTAACCTGGGAGAGTACAACGCCAGCTATATACCATAGATGCAAACTCCTCACCTTTCAGTGACAACTCCCCTTTTTGAGATCAAAATAGGTCACCTATGGGATTTGCATAGATCCAATGAGAAAGCTGCAATAATGTACATTGTACAGTATAAATAACGTGATTTTTAACTATTAAAGTATGATAACCTATTCTATTTCAAAATAATGAACTAAATAGCATCAGATGACCCCTTTAATCGATTCCTGATGGATTCCTGATGGATTCCTGTGGGAATTAAGTCCCACTCTACATTTTGGCTATTGAAAAGCTGTTTCCCTCAGATATGTCACAATAGAAAAGACAATCGCAACTTCGGTTTTATGCCAACTTTAAAAATAAACGTTCTTTATTGGCTCAGATGGTTTGGTGAAGAACCTTTAACATTCATGGAACCTTTCCACTGCACAAAAGATTCTTTATAAATTGGAAAAAGGTTCTTTATATTATTAAAATGTTCTTCACACTAATAAAAATGGTTCTTTTTGGGGAAAACTCCCTTTAATTTTAGAGAGTGAAATATTGCATTAAAATGCTGCTGATTTGCATAAATTGTTCTCATAGTTATTGTCACTGTCTCTCAAGTCATGTGACTTCAGTTTGCTTTGTTTTTGCAGATCACTGTCACTGTGAAAGTGAATTTTTTTTTGTGGTCTGCTCACTCTGTGATCTTTAATTTTTGTAGTGGATGTCCTCAAGAGGAATGTCTCTGTGGAGACGTTGCAAAATCGAGCAGCACGAGCTCTAGGAAATCTCGCCATGGACCCAGAGGGTTCTGCTGAGGTCCACTCTGCAGGTTAGTCCCAGAATCTCCTGTGTTTATAAGAGTATTTTTGTAAAAAATATATATATATATTTTAATTTCTACTCCAACATTATATACAGTCACAGATTGTAAAGCACTCTGAGCCATAAAATCATGATATATTCTCCCTCTCTCACATCAGACAGAGAACTGTTTCCATGAGCTATAAAATAATTATATTTCTGTCTCTCTCTCTCACTCAGGTGGTGTTCCACTTCTCCTGCTCTGCCTTTCTATCTCTCCACCTCCATCCTCACCCTCTTCACTTACTCCAACACCTGAACTCAGCGCTTCTAAGGTGGAATGTCTCCAATCTGCTGCCCGGGCGCTCATCTACCTTTCTGACACGCCAGCGAACCGACTCCTGCTGCTTTCACAAGGGGTTCTTGCATCTCTTGCTTTGTTCATTGCTCCAGAGTACCCTTTAGCTCTGAGACGGGCTTCTCTTCGGGCCCTTCATGAGCTCACCAGAGGTTGCAGTACGGAGTGCGCCAGGGAGATGTCCAGGTCCGGCGCATTGACTCAGCTGGGGGTCCTCGCCTCAGGAGAATGTGGTCGACTTTTGGAAGAGCTAGCTTTGAAGACTCTGGCTAACTTGTGCTCTCAAGGCTGCCTGAGGCCACTGGTCGGTTCTTTGGGAGTCATTCAGAAGTTTGCAGAGGAGGTGAAGAAGGATCCTCTGAAATCGGGTGTGTTCTTCAAGGCCCTGTGCCTGTGCTGCAGAGAGGCTGTGAACAGGGCTAAAATAAAGGAGAGCGGGGGACTGGAGGTGCTGATCAGCTTTTTATCCGCCCATCAAAACCATCCTCTCACTCGTTTCGCTTTTCTAGCTTGTGTGGACTTTGTCTACGACGAATCGGCTCTTGAACAGCTGCAGGAGCTTGGGTTGGTGCCGCTGCTGATCAAACGGTTAGTGGAACTTGCTCAAGGAGAGGAACTGACTGCTGGAAAGATGGACACCAGCCTGTCCTTTAGCTCTCCATGCTCTGAACTGATGACCTCGTGTTTTGACTCGTTTGACTTCTCAGCCCTTGAAGGGAACAAGAGGGAAGATGTGAATAAAGACCAGACGTCAGGATCCTCCAGCTTCCTCAGCCTCAGGTCAGTTCTTCATAGCTTTACCAAAAACAGAAAGCACAATATCATAGAAGTAATAATAATGAAAGTTTTGCACACATGGACATGCCCTTCATACCACATTTTCACACGTGGCATTGACAAAATGTTACGTTTAAAAGCGTTTGATCATCATCATGATCATCAAACATTTTTGTCAGTGATGACCAAAATCATAGATGCAATGATGATTGAAATTTTACACATGAACATCCCAATCATACCATATTTTCACAATTGCCATTTTGACGAAGCTTGGACTAATACTACCCTTTAGTAAGGTGATGTGCATTGTTAAATTCTACAGTTTTTTTTTTTTTTTTTGCTCTAGTCATAGTTTTGTCTGTCTTTAAATTGAATACATTTTTCTTGTCAATATTATTAGTTGTTTTTTTTTTCTAAATAAAATGACTTTTTATTTTAGTCTACAGAATTATTAAATTAATATTTTAGTTGATGAGAGTGCAAAATCAAACCAAATATTCAAACATTTAAATATTATTTTAAAGTATGTAACCTGTCCTTATTGGGAAAACCTGACCTTAACTTGACATTACATTTCTAGATTCTAGCATTTTTCTTCTTCAAAAAACTTTTTTTTTTCTTGCCATAATGTTGTTGTGTTTTTGTTTGTTTTTTTCTTGACAAAAGCAGAGAATACAAAATGATAGAAGCAATGATGATAGAAATTTGCAACTATGAAGATGCCCACCAAATAATTTTTACACTTGGCAGTTTGACCCTCAGTGATATGATAAATGTCTGTTATTCACATTAATATGTGTTATATGGGGGGAAAAAATGCTTTTATGGTGCTCATTTTCATCTGTGTGTTTTGCTTCTTCCAGGTCTTGGCTGGTATCTGAGGGTCTGATCTCATCTGAGGGTGAGCTGACTGAATCCCCTTGTGGAACTGATGTCTTTGGTGGCAGCCCTCAATCCTCCGTCTCATCGTCACCACTTACATCTTGCTCTGAGCTCTCCCTAACCCCGACCTTGCGTCCACCCCACTTTTCTCCCTCCACCCGCTCTAAACCCATCCGACTGTCATCTTCCTCCTCCACCTCCACCTCCACTCCAGTATCTCCTCGAAACATTCCAGGGTCGCCTTCCTCTTTACAGCCCTCCTGTACCTCCACCCCTCAAGTTGAGCAACCGTCTTCAGTGACAAAACCTTCCGTCACCCCCTCATCTCCCCTCCAAATCTCCTCTCCCCCCAGAAAGAGACTCCGTGCGTCTTCAACCTCTTCTGCACCCTCCTCTTGCTATGGCGTGGTCGCCCTAGAGAGCCCCCCTGTGATGTCAAAAACCCCAGTCTACCATCACCCGTATCACCCTGAGGCCTGGGCCCCAGAATCCCCCATTTTTCTGCTCCTGTCGCGCTTCTCCCATGCCTCAGACCCCAGCACGGCGCTCATAAACACAAACGTTTTCTCCGGGCTGTTGTACTACCTCACCCAGCACCATGACCCCAGCGGGCGGTGCTTTCGGATGCTAGGGCGGCTCAGCTGCAATCCAAACTGCTTGCAGGCTTTGGTTAGAACTGGAGCCGTGGCTCTGATCAGACAGAGACTGTGTGTGAGAGGAGAGGAAATCGGGGGATGCAACAGAGGAATAGACAGACAATCAGAAAAAGTCAAAGGCAAAATCACACAACTAGGTTTGTGACTTTTTTTAATATACAGTATTGATGCATATTATATTTAAGACTGCTGTTCATTTGAAGCTAATATGTTTTCTGACTCCTCAGGTTTGTGTCTGCTCAGTAATATGAGGATTCAGAGTGAGTCTGGATTCGGCTCTGGAGTTCTTACACACATCATGCTGTCAGGCTCCGAATCTGACAAGCTGTACTGTGTCCTTTCTCTGCCTCTGATTAACAGGTATGACTTAATGCCTTTCAGGATTTTTTAATCCTTTTATAGCCTAATATATGTGGGTCAATGACAAATAGGTGAGTCAGCAATAAAGAAAAGCTTGTAAAAACTCTTTTATAAATCTATGGTAAAACACATCTGCAAAGTTCTTAGAAATGTACTCTCTTATATTCATGTTATTTTCAAATGGTTTTGTAAAAAAAAAAAATAATAATACAATTTTTAAGAAAAGATTAATCTTAATCAGTATTTTTTTTTTTTTTGATTTATATATATTTTTAAGGTAAAAAGATTTTTTTTTAAATTAAATAGTGTAACAGTGCCCAGCCATTTATAGTGGCCTTGGTTCCAGAAGTATTTTCCCATAGGAATTTAAAACTGCCTTTGTAAAAGAATTTTAAGCGTCAAACCAAACCAACCTGCTACAAGGTGCATCAAAACATTACAGACTATAAGTTAAAGCATAAAGTTTGAAAATCAGACAAATATGACAAAAGTACAAGACTGTGTGTACTTAAAAGATTAGTTCATTTTAAAATGAAAATTACCCCCAAGCATTACTCACCCTCAAGCCATCTTAAGTGTATGACTTTATTCTTTATGATGAACACAGAGTTAAATATCCTGATGCACCCAAACTTTATAATGATAAAATATTATGTTTATATATATAAAGGGAAACTGAAAACTAACTCTACGTCATTTGTCATTCAGAGTTGGTGGGCACTAAAGTGTTCTTTTTGTGTTATTTTCTACTACTTGTTTCTCTAAATGATGGTCAATTCATTGTGGAATCATGGGTAATGTAGTTTTTTACAAGGTATTCCACTGTTGAACACTATTTAAAAAATAAGTTTGGTCTGATGGTTTCAACAACAGCTAAATCATTGATTCTCAACCTTGTAGCTCACAGTAGATCTGTCCTGAAAGGTTTATAAATTACTGTTAAAAGGCGATTCCCCTTTGGAGAAAATTAATGGGATTTTTACTTCTGGAATACGACTGTTGCGATCTATTAATTCATGGATATCAGAGTTGCACTGATTGAATTTTGAATACCAAATACATTTTAATACAAAAATTAAAAGCATGCTCATCAAAGAAGAGGTGTATTCAAGTCCACTTTATGTATGAATATTAATGTCACATCCTTGACTCATGTAGTTGGTCTGACCACCTTCTCCTTTTTTTCCTTCCTCAGCAACAGAGTTCTTTTGAAGAAGCTGCTGCTGGATAGTGGCGGACTGGCAGCTGCTCTTGAACTGATTGACTGTCACAGTGATGATGATGATGATGATGATAATGAAGATGGACAGTCTGACAAATGTAGGACATTTCTTGCCGGCTGGTTGCATCCTCTTGAGCAGGTGTCCTCTTTGAGATTTAAATTCCTGTACGTCTCTCTTCTGATTGGCTGCCTCTCCAATCTGCTGTCAGGCTCCAAGGAGGACAGAAAGAATTGTAGCATAGATTCCAGAATGGAAACTACCCAAGTGCTAGATAAGTCCCAAACGCGACAGAACCAATCATGTCCCTACCTGAAAGCAACTCATGACCTAACTTTCCTTCTTGATGATGGAACCCTTCTCCCAGCCAATCATCAGGCTGTCACTGGGGAAGAGGGAGCTGACGACGTCGGGTCTGAGTATTTCAGAGCCCTGTTGATGGGAGGGTTTGGGGAGGCACAAAAAGCTAAAGGTGAGGCCATCCGGATCAAGGATGTAAACAGTGGAATGCTTTTACCAGTTCTGCACTACCTGCATGGATGTCGTTTGACTGATGGAAATGAAGGCCACATGTCAAACCAAGATACAAACTGCCTTGTATTGGCCTCTCTAGTCTCTGGTGGGCTGGGTAGACCACAGGACGAGGTTGAATCATGCTTTGCAGAAGAGAAGGAATTTCAGAAATCCCCACTCGCCGAAATGATGGTTGGGGCTTGTAGGTTTTTAGTACCTGGTTTACAAAGGGCAGCTGAGGACCTGTGTATCGGTCTTCTCTATTCTGTCCTAAATATCCTGACCAAACGTTGCTGTTCAAATGGTAACACTACAACGACCAGCAGATTGGATGTGGGTTCGGTCTGCAAGGGTCCTGAAGGATCACCACAGCTGACTAAAACCGAAGTGTCAAAGTGTCACTCTAAACCCTCTCAGAGTTCCAAACAGGTTCCTTCATCACCATCATCATCATCATCAAATTCTTCATACAGTGACACTAAGGGAGCTTGGCTGAGGTCTCTCTTGCCACAAGTGTACTGGTTCTCACAGCGCTACTCTTACCTGCGACTGGGCCAGGTCTGTTTATCCTTACTGCTGCAACCTCAGGGGGTCCATCCTGCACCCCTTCACCCCTCTCTGTCCGCTGATTGCTTCCTGCGCTTGGCGCGAGAGGCGGACTGCGCCAAAGGGCTGAGGCAGGACATCTTAAACCTTGTCAAAACAGCCCTCAGGTAGAGGGCAAACAGTAGTGAATAGTGAAATGAATGTAATGAATTGTTGGTGTAAACTAATTTAGTAGCTGCTTAAATGCACACAGTATACAGAAAGGGATTGGCAATTACTGGATTTTGGGGCATTTGGGATATAATATAATGAGAAATAGCTAAAATCTTTCTTGTTAAATTTTAGTTAGCAAGTAGTTATCAAAATATTCAGAACATTCGAAATTCATGCTCATGTTTTTTTTCAAGACATGTTTGTATATGGAGTAGAATGACCAACTGTATTTTTTTTTTTATTATTTAGAAGTTTGTTTTTGTATTTTGTTCATCTTTCTTTTATTCATCTTATTTTGCCAAAAAAGGGTTTAATGCTGATGCCACTTTCATCACGGTGCATCCAGATATTAGTACGTGAACTTGTACAGTATGTTATGTGAATAAGATAATGTCCTAGAGAAAGAGCCGTTTATGTTTGATATATTTTTCTTTTTGTATATGGCACTGTATAATTCATTTATAGAAATCTGGATTATATATGATGATTGTTGGAGTGCTCTCTTTTTTTCTGTAAATATGAGAAATTGAATCATGGAAATGGCCAAATGTTGGTGGAAGGCAGAGGATGGTTCTCAATAAATGAGCTCTGCATTAATGTTGTCTACAGCATCTTCTTCAAGAATTTAAATCTGATTCATTTGGATTTTGAGAAATTTCTAAGGTTTTTTTCCCCTTAGTCCCAGACATTTTATTTGGGCTGCCCTTCTAGCATCTCTGGAGCAAATAGCAACACTGTAAAACATTGAGGAAACAAATAAAAGATTGTTCTAACTTCTAATGGCAAATATCATTGCAATTCAGGCAACTAAAGAAAACAAACTAAAATACTATTAACTGTTTACCATTTATTGCTTGTGACCAGATACAAGGAATTCATGTGAAAACAGTTGTTTATGTCTGTTAAAAATGTTAAAATTATGGCAGTCTGTCGCTGCTGAATGGAGACTGTGTTGATTGGGATCTGTGTCAGACAGCAGGGGGTGTCCCGCTCAGTGGTGAGATCCCTCATAACCGGTGGGCAGAGCGTTTGTATGAGAGTTGTGGAAGAGGGAGTGATTCCCATCACCCCAGGGCCATGGCTGAGAAAGAAAGAGGATGTTGTTTGAAAATAATTCATGTCATGTCTTAATTTTTCATTCTATGTCTGTTCAGGGATCAGAGAAGTCCACATCATGCATACTTTGAAAAACCCAAGAATATAGGCACCTTGGTTCGAATGCGGAGGTGTGGGTATGGCACAAACTCTGGGGTATCATGGGAATGGGCCTGCATCTTCATGTAAGCGTTTGCCATGCAGACACCCACACCTGGCAGGGCCAATATGAAGGACAGGATCTTCCAGGTCCTTGCTGTGTTTGATTCAAATCATTAATACATCTCATTTAATGTTGATGAGCATAATGTATAACAAACTGATCACTGATTATTGAACAAATTTAGTTTTAATAATATGAGCTGATTTTGTGTCAGTATTTGTGTCTTACGCGTGGAATGTAAATAATCTAAAAAAACTGTAATTATATGTTCTTTGTTTTTTAAACACGAAGTAAAACTTTCCTGTAGCTCAGTGGTTAGAGCGTGGCACTAGCAATGCCAAGGTCATGGGTTCGATCCCAGGGATTGCACATACTCTCGGATACAAAAAATGTATAGTATAATGCAATGTAAGTCGCTTTGGATAAAAGCGTCTGCCAAATGCATAAATGTAAATGTAAAACACCAAAAACAAAAAAACATCTCAAACCTCCTCCTTCATGGCTCCCTTGTGATGCAGCCGTGAGAGCCCGACGGGCCACCATAGCAGTCGGTGACATCGCCATTTCTGAAGCAAAGACAGGAAGAATGACTTGATTTTTTTTATATATATATATATATATATATATATGTGTGNTCATATATATTGTATGCCTTACGTTCACCATAGCTGCATTTATTGATTAAAAATAAAGGAAAACATTAAAGTTTTGAAATAATGTGACAATTTGAAATACATGTTTTCTATTTGTTTTAAAATGTCATTTATTCCTGTGATGTCAAAGCTGAATTTTCAGCATCATTACTCCAGTCTTCATTGTCACATGATCCTTCAGAAATCACTCTAATATAATGATTTGCTGTTTAAATTTTTTTTTTTGGGAAACTGTGATCCATTTTTTAAAGGTTCTTAGAAAAAAAGAAAGTTAAAAACAGCACTTATTTGAAACAGAAGTCATTTGTGGCATAATGCACTAATGTCATCTTAAATGTACTATCACTTTTGATCAATTTAAAGCATCCTTGCTGAATAGTATTAAAGTATTAATTTCTTAACTTTTTATAAAACATTCACAATATTACAGATGAAAAGTGATAAAGATTATTGTATGCTAGAGAAGTTGTGCAAAAGTAAAATCTAACAACTTTGTACTTGTTCACAAAACCATGAAAAGGTGATGAAAAATAAGGTCAAATAATGACCAAACTTGACAAGAATCTCCATTACGTCCATGTAAACTTTGCATGGTCTCTTTATACAGTGAGAAACTGTTGAATGTTACATAAATGTTATTGCTGTCTAAAGTTAATGAATTGTTTAAATAAGTAAATAAATATTTTATTTGATTTCATATATTAGCCAGGCTGTGGCCTGTTGCTTATCTCGTCCTCAGTAGTTTTTCCTGTCCTTCAATGCTGAATGCTATTTGATATCTTAACCCCCCTTAAAACTTTGCACATGTAGCATTAATAGAAAATACTGTCATACATTTATATAAGATTATTTTGATCAACTTCAAGGCCCATGCACAAGGACAAACAAGCGGGGTCACGTGTTGCTTTACTGCTGTTAAAAGAATGAAATGCTCCTCCAATGCTGTTAATATTTAACATTAACAGTATGAAGCAGCTAAAACTAAACATCTAATGCAAAGGACACTTACGTTCTCTGCTTTCAAAGAGGGTGGTCGGGTGTTTTTGTTCTTTGTTCCTCAGTTATTAGCCACTTTCTCTTTCTACACCTCTTGTCTGTTTGTCCTTTGGTCTGTCCTGGCCTGAACCATGAGACTCCTCCCTGCTGAAATCTGTCTGTCTGTGCCAAGAATCATGAAGTTTATATTTGGTCAAGTGCATGGGTAGATCTGTAATCGAGAGAAAGAGGGAGTTGTGAGTGTACAAGTGACTAGTTACAGAAGAAAACACAAACTGTCTTTCACTGTAGAACTATGTCAGCTCACAGGTATAGGTCTGGATACATGAAAATGTAGAAAAGACTAAAGTAGTTAATGAAGTAAGGAAATGTAGTCGTTCAGTTGACAGCTAACTAGTAAGAGAAGTGGGTTGGGTTACTTTCTTCGTGTTTGTGTGTGTGTACGTGACTCTGTGACCGTAGGTGACCTTATGTCACCTCACTCTTGCAGTTTTTCTTTCCTTTTTTTTTTTGTTTCTATATTTTCAGTACTACACTTCTCTTTTTGAGAACGGTTTAGTTCCGCAGTTCTGACGCCTCTACCACACCGCTAATTTACGAGTCCCACAACTATGATGACTGCTTTACTTATGAATATTAATTATTTTGTGTGAGTCTGACTTGACGTTTGGAAGCGGTCGGCAAGTCCTTATTAATATTCATGAGTTTAAATCGTAATTGAATGGCTAATTTCGCTGGAAACGAATGTTTGGTCATTTAAGAAACAACGTGCAATACCTTTATGATTATTTATTAACTTCATAGTTATAAAGTAACACGTTTTAAACTTGGATATAACTGTAGATAACCCTACGTTCTATTTTTATTTAAAATTATTAAGGCTAGTTATTCATTTATTTTGTATACTCAAATTATTTAGTGGTTTCCCATTACTCAATGATGAACAATGAGCTACTATGTAGTATACTTACATGTCACAGGGTGGCGCTGTAAGTTTTGCATTGCTGGCATTACAACAATCTTAAAAATGTTATAGGCCTAATTGTTAAATGCATTATCCTGTAGTAGCTTATCATAGTTATTTCCTAATGGAATCTACAATAATCTTTATCTAGTTATATGCAGTATTATGATAATCTATAATGTATTTCTATAATTTGGAAATTGTTTATCCTTGACCAGACTGGTCATGTGACTGATATTTGCTACAACTTCCTTTTTTTTCTGGCTTAAAGCTGGTCTTGGTAGTTTTTATTAGGTTAGTGGCCCCCAATTTAAATCCTCTTCTTGTCTAAATAATAGAAGTTACTCCTTTTATTAGTATGCTTGTACTTCACCTAAAAGAAAAAAGGCCCTTCTGTTGTTCTAAAGACAATTATGCTTATCACAGCATTCACTTAAGTTCATTCATAGGTGTTTCATTTCATAATTTCTCCCACTTGAATAAACTCACCTTCACTGTTTTTGAAGGTACTTTTTTCCACAAGTGTGGGTGCACTTTTGCACTTCTTTTGTTATTTCATTGCCGTTCCATGAACCATGAAATTGTCTTTGAGTATATTTTCAATGAGTTTGTGTGCATTTGCCCACCATAAATCAAGAATAGGATCTAAACATTTCCTAATGTTGACTCTTCAACTCAAAGAGATGTTGTTTGAACAAGAGCCGTAACCTTTAGAAATGTTCGATGCATACAAATGTGGCTTTGGATACAGGCACTGAGTAAAAGACAAATTGGCCAGCTAAATGACTAACAACAATTAGTATATGGCAGCTTTGTGATGAAAAATAGCTGTGAAATTTAATATATAAGCCTAAGAGTGGTAGATGCTCCTGTATGTTCTTGTATATGTGCATGAATAAGTGTGATGTTATTTTTCACACTTATTTTTCTTTCAGCCTTGTCTTGCTTAAAAGCATTAGTGTGTGCAACCTAAATGTGTGAATCTCCTTCTACAGAGTCATCTGCACATCGCTGTCTGCACAACTTCCATTTCCGTGTTTGCAATGCAAACAGAAATTAGTGCCAGGCATGAAGTAATCCTGCAGCCCAGGCCGGGAAAGAGTAGCAGGGCATCGAGGATGTTCGTCTGAGCGTCTGCTCCGATGTTTTTGTGGGCAGAATCGCCGTCTTGCTGCATGTACACAGACGCAGAGAGAAGCTTGTAAAAGGCGTGTTTTGACAAAAGCATTTGATTGCTATGTGAGCTTGTCTATGAAGAGCTATTTTGCAAGCTCATACAGAGAACGACTTCTCTTTCTCTCGCATTCTCCGGGTTAATCTAGCATACACCTGTTTCTGTAAACTTGGCACGACCTTGAGTCTCAGGAGACATGTAGACTCAACACAGTTGAATATGTGTATAAACAGAGTAGTAAAGATTTCTTTGGTTTTGACTGGATCCACAGTAAAAACTACAGAAATCTTTAACCATGAAACTGGTCAGAAACATGAAACTATATCATCACTAGCACATGCAGCCACCCTCCGAGGAGGCCGTGGTCAGTGTCTTCAGAGGATGAATGTGACTAATATCTGCACTGAAAGGTATTTACGAGACTCTTTTTCACCGCCTTCCTCTTCTTTTAAATATTTTCACACCCACTCTGTTTTCACCTACTGGTCATGCACGTTTTAATTCCAGTCTGTTTGGCTGCACATGCTGTGATAAAGGAAATCAACATCGTTATGTGGTCAGTAGTTTTTAAGGTGGGAAGGAGCATTCCTGTGTGAAATGGGCATTGTCATACGAAACGGGGATCAAAACAATGAAGAGATGATGGGATGGGAAGGAAAGGTATTGAGATATTGAACAAAAAAAAAGAGATATGTGCTAACTATCCTGCCATTTTTTTTTTTTTTTAGGAAATTGATCATTTTATTTAGCAAGCATGCATTAAATTGAACAAAAGTGGCACTAAAGATACTTATGATGTTATAAAAATTTCTATTTCAAAATAATTGTTATTCTTTTACAGTTTCTATTCATCAAAGAATAAAAATTATCATTGTTTCCACAAAATATTAAGCAACATATTTTCACATACTCCGATACAAATGTATAGTATAATGCAATGTAAGTCGCTTTGGATAAAAGCGTCTGCCAAAATGCATAAATGTAACACGGTTTTCAACATTGATAATAGTAAGAAATGTTTCTTGAGCAGCAAATCATCAAACCATTTCTAAGGGATCATGTGACACTGAAGACTGGAGTAATGATGCTGAAAATTCAGCTTTGCATCACAGGAATAAATTCTTAAGATATATTACAATGGAAAATGCTTATTTTAAATTGTAAAAATATAATATTACTGTTTTACTGTATTTTTGAGCAAATAAATGCAGCCTTTGTGAGTATAAGAGACTTCTGTCTAAAAAGAAATACTTAAAATTTAAAAATTCTTCCCCCAACTTTTGAACGGTAGTGTATATGATCTGAGAAAAAAATGTATATTCATAATGAAAGAAAAAAAAAATGATTTAAACATAGTGTGGAGTTCTTTCTTGATAACTTAAAATAACACAATTTGCTTTCTGTCTGTCCTTGACCTCCATCTCTCCCTTTCTTACGGTCTCATTTCTCTGTATGTCTTGGACCAGGACAGGACTGTGCTTGTCTGCTTTTACTAAAGGCGTCTTGCTGGAGACTCTTGAGCAAATCTTTGACATGGAAGAATGCACCAACAATATTGTCCCTGTCTGACTGTGTCAGCAGGGTACTGGAAAGCAGGAATATTACTGGATAGAGAAATCCTACATTTTGACTGTCTGTCTGTCAATAGACAGATAGATGGATGGATGGACAGATAGATCGATAGATGACAGACGGATAGATAGAACAATCTATCTATCTATCTATCCATCTATCTGTCCGTCCGTCCATCTATCTGTCTCTCCGTCCGTCAAAATAATATTTCTTTTTTTAGCTTTAGATTACACTGTGTAAAACAATGTCTAAAAAATAAATGGAGACATTTTTTAGCTTCACTGGGCCCAAATCTTCAGATAAACTCACTTTTACCAAATAATTTGACAAACAAGTAAAAAATACTTTATAAATTTGGTATGAGGGACAGAGTGTAAAAAAAAAAAAAAAATCACCATGTTTCTGTGGTTCAGTGTGTGTTCCCACCGTTTATGTTACCCTCTGTGGAGCGAAACGCTAACACAGCACCACCATCACAGGTGCAGGCAGAGTGAATGCCATACCTGTACATGGGCTGAAAACATGGAGCGCCGTGCACAGAAATACTAGATGTGTGTGTAGAGTTACACTGCAGAAGTGTATTATGCAAAATGAGGATAGAAGACTGTTGCAGTGCAATAAAAGTGATAAACACTCGTAAGCTTTGTCATTTACACCAAAACACACACATTCTTACACATTCACGCGAAAGGCTTCACAGAGAATGAATCTGCCCGTGATTATTTATCTTCACCTTTTCTGTGGTGGTGGCACACAGTCAAACTCCTGCAGGCCTCAAACTGTGTGTGAGGTATATTTAGAAATGGTAAATTCGCTTATTAATGGGTCTGACACCAACTATCAGGTATTATCCTGTGGTACGGTTTGTGTTCCAAACTTCTGGGTGGCTTGTGGTTAGTGTCTGGGTGTCCATTTAAGTGGACAATAGAGCCCAAAGATTCCCAGCAACATCAGGCCTGTCTCTCTCTACATCTATATTAGAGTTGTGTTTATATAATCTCTGTAACTCCATTTGAATCTTCCTTTGTTTGTAACTTTAACAACATAACACTGATTTTATCATGATCAGCTGGCGTTTTAGTTTGTGCACTGAGTGCAATGAAATCTTTTCAATAAACTAGGTGACTGAAGACATGGCACACTAGTTGTGCACAAGCTTGCAGCACATTAGCGCTGTTCCAATATCTTGGGCCTCATTTATAAAATGTTGCGCAGAAACCATCCTAAATTTGATCTCATTACAATAATTTCTGCGTACGTGTGATTCATAGAATGAACGTACACACAGAAAACGGGCATACGCCTCTCTTTCAGATGTGAAATCTATAAATCGCAAATGATCTTTAACTTGAACGTGACTGAATGGTTTCAGTTCTCCACGTTGTAAACAACACCTAATTAATGTCATTTGCATATAAAAGATCACCAGTCATCATCCAAATCCTTTAATTTAGAATGGCGAGCTGCAAGAATAGCTTAGATTTCCAAAAACCTGCACTAATCTGACCAGGAAAAGTGCGTACGTCTGCTCAGATCCTGACGTAACGTCACTTTTCCACGTCAAAGACCGTTTTTATGAATATGAGCGTTGGCGTGGATTTAAGTATACGCACTCTCTAAGATCAAATCTGTGCGTACGCACGCTTTATAAATGAGGCCCCTATAGTGTCCACAGGCAATGTGAGTTGAATGACACAATAATTTACAGGGATAGTCCACAAAATGTTGTTATTATTACTCAACCTCATTTTGTTCCAAACCTGTATGCATTATTTTTTTTCTGCGGAACACAAAGAAATATTTTTTGAAGAATGTTGGTTACCAAACAGTTTTGTTTCCCATTGGCTTCCATTGTATTTTTTGTCCATATGATGGAAGTCAATAGGAACCAAAACAGTTTGATTACTAACATTCTTCAAAACATTTTCTTTTATGTTCCACAGAACAAAGAAAATCATACAGGTTTGGTGTGAGTGTGAGTAAATAATGACAGGATTATCATTTTTGGGTGAACAATCCATTTAGTAAGCAATTGTAAAATGGTTGGATTTTAACTATTTTTCTTTTTTAATCAATATTGTTCAGTATTAAATTAATTGCATGTATAATATTATTTACAATATTTGCATTGCTTTATCTATCATGTTGGAATGTTTTCGCTTTTTTTTTTTTTAGCTCAACGTGATGCATTTTGGGNATTGCATTAAAATGCTGCCTTAGAATTTGGCCAAAGAAAGGCATTTTAGGGGGCAGCACAAATTAAGTTTCATTGCTTTTTGGAACAGTGTTGGGACTGCTGTCTACATCTATTTAAAAAGAGCCCATAAATAAATAAATGAACAATATTAAATGTCATTTAATAAAATGAAAGAGAATAATGTTACTGTGCAAAATTAACTGTGTTTAAGTGTTTTCCAGAGGGGAAAGCCAAGTTAATATTGTCCAAATAAACATATTGAGAGTTTAATGAGCATATTCATCATTCACCACACTTCTCATATGAAGTCAGCACAAACACATGGACAACCAGACAAGGACACTCGCACATAAACAGGTGTAAGATTGGAGATGGATGGATGGTGAAAAAGTAATTAGTCTAGTTCTATGCCGTTTTATGTGTGCATTCTGTCTGATGGGTGTCTGTCTGTGTTTGTACTGCTAAAGATTATAAAACAAATAGATTGTCAAGTAAAAATGGAAAGTGGAACCATGTGAGTGGAAAGTGTGAACCATGGCTACTGTGATTTACTCAGTATGTTCTATGTTCAGCGCAAGGTGGTTCTTCATGCATTCTGAAAACAAAAAGACGTTAAAGAACGAATGCAGACAGAAAACGTCAAAAGTCGAAATAAACTGCTGATGACGTTGTGGTGGAGGCTTTAAATTGCTGTTCAAATATGACTTCACTGGACTCGGCCTCTGCCAGTGACTGTCCTCCCGTGAAAAACAAACTTTTATAAATGCTTAATGTGGAACCTTGCATCTCCACATCCTACACTGGTTTGTATTATTCCCCTTTTTATATTTACAAAGCTTCACTAGCAGGATATTTACACGATTTGTTATTAAAACAAAGTCGCACAAGTTTACAGAAAACTAACAGGCGGACCTGTCTGGACTTGGACTTGAACTTTTTAACCTTATCCACAACAAAAGTGCCCCTGTCCTTCCTCCATTGGGCTTTTTTCATCACAGGACCTGGACTGTCTGTCTCTCTCACACAGGTCTCAACCCTAAAAATTTTAGACTAACTCATTAGACAAATGCCTGCTTAGAAAACAGAACAGTATGAAAGGAATCTTTGCCAACAGGAGCTACTGCAGTGATTCATATGGTGTTTTTACTGCTATAAATCATGGCACTTGATTCTCAGTGTGAGGTGAAGCCCTGTCTTGAATGTCAGGCCATGTGTTTAAGCAGACTGACCTAAACTTATCTTTGGGCCAATGCACAACCGTCAATAAGTAAATTAGTAGCTCTGTTTAGAGAGATCTCTATTAATGTGTGGACCTGTGAAAGATGTTTTACTGAGCACATGTTTAAAATTATAAATCACTTTGTTCAGATTGATTTGAGATTTTAATATCCTGTTAATAATGGTATTACAATACTTGTTTAATAATTATAATAATTTGTATTTATGTGATCTGTGTAGTGATGTGATATGTATTATTGTGATATTGTTTCATAAAATTATATATTACATATTTTTCAATAATGACTGACTGACTGAACATGATCCCTTTTCAGATAGCAACCCAATATTCTTCGTACAAATAAATAAGTGGACATATGATATTGTTTTAGTTTAAATTATTTTAAATGTTACCTGTATATTATCTTAAAACTTTCACTAAGAAAAAAGGCCACTACACACTTTAAAAAAAAATGCTGGGTTAACAACAACCCAAGTTGGGTTGAAAAAAGGACAAACCCAGCGGTTGGGTTAAATGTTAGCCCAACCTGCTGGGCAGTTTTATTTAACCCAAATATTGTTTAAAAATTACTATATGGCTGGCTCAAAATTAACTGAAATAGGTTGGAAATTAAAAATCAGACATATAATTACTAGAGGCAACAATAATAATCAAAAGGTGAGCATTTATTAATAAGCAATTTAATAAATGTTTATTGTTTATTATTCATTAAACTTATTAATAAATGTAAATTTATTAAACATATTAATAAACTTTAATTTCCAACATACTTTGGGTTCATTCTAAGCAAGCAATATATTAATTGCTTCATTAAAATTACCCAGCAGGTTGGGCAAACATTTAACCCAACCGCTGTTAACCCAGGGTAGTTTAGCCCATTCGCTGGGTTAAAACAACCCAATTGCTGGGTTTGTCCATTTTCAACCCAACTTTGTTTGTCTTTAACCCAGCATTTTTTAGAGTGCAGTGTACAAGAAAATCAGCCTAAAAACAATATTACTGTAATATTGAAGTCCTTGAGGTCATTTCCAAAACAACCAATAATGAAGACATAAGATGGCTTTCAGTTACCCAGATGAGCTGATATACATTGCTGCCGATGTGCGATGGTCAATATTAGGAAATGGTAAAACTTTATTTCAATGGTCAACTTTAGACATTTTACTAACAATTGCTATTAACTATTTACTAACTTAGCACCTATGTCAAATACCAGTCATTAGAGTATTAGTAGACTGTCTGCTTAATATCTGCTAACACTAATGGTCCCCCAACAGACACTCTACTGATTATAAGTAACACTGCAACTACGTCCACTTATTCTACTAACCCGAACCCCAACACCTAACAGTCTACTAACACCGTAATGAGAGATAGTTGATATGCAGTTGTAAAGTTACTTATAATTAGTAGATTATCTAAAGTGGACCATCGAAATACAGTGTAACCTAAGGAAATATGTGACCACCATAGGCGCCATCTATAGGGGCATATCACAACAAACATCTGGATGAAGCTGGCGGTCTTCTTCAGGCTTGGTAGAGCATGAGGAAAGGAGGTAAAATGGGATGAGGAGTGAGAGAAAGGGTAGGTGATTTGGTCAGGGGTGCCCAATAGCACAGCAGAGGGCAGGGCCGGTCAGAGGAAAGACAAGGGCTTCCAGAGAATAAATAAAGGCCAGGCAGCAGATTGACCAGTGGTGCTGCTTTCAACTGAGGCTGCTTGACTCTCACTTCACCTGCACTTCACCTGTGTGCATTTCTGGCTGTTCGCTGTCACCAAGTCTGTCTGTCTATCTGCAAACATGCTGGTCCGGGCACTCCTGCAGACCTCACTGGTCCTGTGGCTGGTACAGAACACAATACAAGGAGGTAAGTTAGATGTCTAGTCTTCTGAAGTGCTTTTTGAAGAAGTTTGAGGGTGAGTGGAAGGATGGAGAAATGAGGAGAATTTATCAATACAGGAGTGGGATGAAAAGAAGAGTAGTGGTTTGGTATGATATTTTAGCACACATGGGGTCAATCATTGTAATTATGATGGAAAACGAAACCAGATTATCTTAAAATGGGACTAATTGTGATGGAAGAGAATCGGTATGATATGTAAATATGCATGAAAAGATCAAAGATTAAAATCATAAGAAATAAGGAATGACTTCATTTCTTTCAACCAGTTAGAAAAATACATTACAAATCTTTTATAACAATATTACTGTATAATATATAATATATATTTTACTGTATAATTTAGAACTGCAATAGCATTCAGAAGAGGGGTTGGGGGAAGTACTTATCTAATTAAACTATAATACCCTTTTTTATTCATGTCTCACCCACTAATGTCATGATGTGTTTATTTGGCAATGCAGGGTACCTGAAATCAGTTTACATTCCATTCGATACAAAATATTTCATAAAAAACAAAAGAGTTGGATCACTGAACTGAAATTTCAGATACTGAAATTTTATGAAAAAGTCACTAGTATAACCTTTTTAACCATCTAACCCCTATATGGACTTTTATTTAGATTTATTGTGCTGCTAACACATATGTTAAAGTTATATTATAAAACTTTCAAAATTAGGGTTATTCAAATTTATTAATTATTCAATTAAACACCATGTACATTTTTTGCATATACTACTAATACACTATTTGATTAACTAGACATAAAAATGTTAGGTATACAATAGGTTAGTTTAATCCTTTTCCCCATATAATATTGTCAGCCCTTTGGAGACTATGACATGAAAACACTTCACTGAGGTGTGGTGAGAGTTACTAGTGAATCAAGCGCTAAAGCGTTCTGCTTTTCTTTCTCTAGCCAGGGAGGAAAGAACCAAACAATGAGAAAAGTAACTGTGTGTGACTGATCTTTGAATCGTAGCTTGACTGGCTGTCCATATCTGATGCAAGCTATTATATTTCTACTTGTTTGCACTTTGTGTAGATTATCGAATGGGTGATTCTATAATTGCAGGTACATTTGGTGTCCAAAGTCATAATTTTTTTCTGCTTTTTTCAAATGTTTTTTCTTTTATTATTATTTTAATCATTTGTTACTCATTGCCATGGATCACTAGCTGTTACAGGCCATAACAATATAATATTTTCTGTAAAAAGTGTATTACATAGCTGAAAATCATGATTTCTTGTTGTCTGAAGTAGTCAGTGTCAATTCTGTTACTGTCAAACTCTGTTTCCAAGGTAGAGTAACAGTGTATGTAACAGAATTGACAGTCATACACAGAGAAACACACACTCCCTCTCTCTCACACTCACATATATGACTGTCAGCACTGTTACTCTACCTTGGTAACAGAGTTTGACAATAACAGAATTGACACTGACTAATTCGAAAGTCAACAAGAAATCATGATCAGCATGACACTGGTTATATGATTTCATCAAATGTTGAGCCAACAGTCACGGATTTTTGTACGTCAGACTAAAAGGTGTCTAGAAAATTACGTAATAAAATGCCCACAACGACTGCATGTTAAATTTCTGAAAGCTCCGACAAATGGAGAAAAACACCTCTGGAAGTGACGTGTCTGAGTTTGCCTGGATCCACTCCAGCCTCCCTAACCTTGACCGCATCTTGAACACTCGTATTTCATGTCTGAAGATCAAAACCTTGGGTCTGCAGGTGACGGCAGTGGTCAAAATTTGTCGACCTTCTGTCAGTGCTGACTTCATACGACTGATGCACAGTCAGTCCATTTTGCCCTATAGTGTTTGAGCATCAATGGAGGCCTGTTCCAAAAATGTGGAGATGGTGGAAATTCGCACTGCTAAACTCTTATTATTTCAGATGGCACAGTTTCTCAACCATGGAAGTTTTATAAGCTGATTCTAAGAATTCAAACAGGAGTCTCAAAGAGACATATATCATGTGCATCAGGAAGTGCCAAAATCTATTTGACCACCCTTTTTTTAGGCCTGCCACTGCTTTACGACCTTTACGACCCCTGCCTTTAAAAAGCGTATTGCGGTAGTACAATAATGTTATCAGATTGTAATACATCGGCAGATTAGGCACATTGACATCATATTCATGTGCCACAAAAACGTATTTGCCTAGTATTCAATGGTTTGCCAGAAAACAAGGTATCATCATGGTAAATGTCCAAAAAATATGGTATTCTATGGTTATTCTTTATTTCCATATTTTAGGCTGAATGCATTTACAGTTTTTATTGCCCTTGTTTTAAAGGAGTTAGGCCACAGAACGGAGCCCTGGGAAGATTAGCGAATCGAGGTATGTTGCACTTTTTCATTTCTGTATATGTGGTGTATCTGTGAGATATTACAGAGGGTTAAAGGTCAGAACATTACATCAGATAATACCTTCTATCTTTTCTCTGTAGGTCCTGGTATTGGTGCAAAGAACGGAGGTAAGTCTGTCTGCCTGTATCTGATGGATGCTGTTGAATCCAATTAGCAACTTGTTTTTTGTCAGTGCAACAGTTATCTTATCTTACTTTCTTTCATTTCTGTATTTCCCTTTGTCCAGTGGCTGGTATTCTCGGAGCCCGTGGCTATGGGGCGGGCAAGCCGGGAAAGACAGGTGGTAAGTCCATCAACCTCTAAACAAGCCAAGATAAAAATAAGAACAACAATAAATAAAGGTTTATAATTAACATTTGAGTAAAACATGCCAAAATACACAGGGGTGCCAATGAGACAATTCACTAGGGTGTTTATTTATATACACTGATTGTTAGTCTTTTGGATTCTGTCAAATGGATCATCTAATGCTGTTTTTTACCCTCCCAAACAGCTGGCCGTTATCTTGGAGGTGAATTTATCTATTCTTCTCTTTTATTTTGTGCACACTACCATTCAAAAGTTTGAGGTTGGTAGACTTTTTAAAGTCCCTGTGTAAAGCAATATTAAAATATGCACAACATTTTTTTTTCTATAACCACCCAGTCAAACTTGAATGATTAAAAAAACGCCAAATAAATTAAATAAGTCATCAAAATCTTGAAAAAATAAGCAGTGTTATCTGCTCTCAAACGCTGGGGGCGTGTCCGCTGTCGGCGCTGAAACCACGCCCACTCAGGGGTCTCACTTAATGATGAGTCAAACATACTGATGCATTTAAACAAAAGAAGCACGTTAGAGGGTTGCAAAATGTAGTATAGTTACTGTGGACTACCTACTAATTATAACACAAGGCATCTTACACGCATTTGGTGGACATGTACTGCCGACTGTGGCACCAGATGTCGGCGCCGCGAGACGGGAGATAGTCGGTCCGGGTCCGACCCCATTCACCAGTAACAGCGGATTATCAGGGAGTCTCAGTTGTCTCTGATGAAAGTTTGTAAACCTATCTGGTTTTAAATTATCACTGCAGAGGCGGGTGTTGGTGGTGATTGTCAGCTCTCCATCAAGATGGCTCTTCACAAAATGAATCCACCTCTTCCTCATATCATCGTTTTTAGGAAATTTAAATAAGGAGACCGAGCTGTTTTGTATATTATCGCAACCAGGTAATATGCATTTGACGAAGGCATAGCTAGTTAGCAAAATATAGGCTGTAGTAACTAACTGTAACACAGTACATTAACTTGCAATTGAGCATACGAGCCACTGATGCTAATACGCTGCAGTTATTATAGTTTTAGCCCCTAATAAAATCCTGAACACAGAATTGAAAAACTGTCTAACTCCACAATTCAGTACTACATAGTTCACAGTCTTTGTAATGTGTTTCAGCAATACATTTGTAACATTTATAATATGTTTAGAAACAATTCTCAGAATTGGGACTTTGAAAGAAGTCTCTTGCATACTGACCCCTTAGGGCAGGTGTGGCCTAATGTTTAGAAATCTTGTATCTAGGTCGTGGGTTTGAGTCTCAGTACTGGCAGGAAATGTAAGTAGTGGAAGTGAATGAAGAGTGCTCTCTTCCTCTCATTACCCACAACTAAGGTGCCACCTAACCTCCAATCACTCCTGGGCACCACAGCAAAATTGGCTGCCCATAGCTCTGGGTGTGTGTTCACTGTGTGTGCACTTGAATGGGTGAAATGCAGAGCACAAATTTCGAGTATGGGATACACGTCACTTCACAAACATTTGAATGGTAGTGTAAAATGCATGCGAGCATGTGTGTGTGCAATAGCCTGTGTTATTATGTGCATAGGGGCTCAGTGTGTGTGTAGTATGTGTAATGGTTATGGTATCTATTAGGGGCAGCATACAGACCCACTGCGATTAGAGGAGGCCTGAAACAAGGATATGGAACACTCGGCTATGGAGGAGGTAAAACTGTCATTCCTAAATGACTATAAAGTGCAGTTATGCATTTTTACGTCTGATGGATTTATTATTCTTGCATTCATCACCATGGTCCTACTATTTTGGTCTAAGGCGCAAACCTTGGAACTGGACTCGGAACTGGACTCGGAACCGGCCTTGGAACTGGCCTTGGGGCTGCCGGGCTGGGACTCGGAACAGGGTATGGCCTAGGCAACGGGCTGGGAGCAGCCTTCGGATATCCAACAGGGAAGCTTGGAGGAAGAGGTGAGAGCTGCTCATTTGCTTTGCATTCAGGATACATAATTACTCTTACAGCAGACTTATTCACTGTTTAATTTTGACATATTCTAGGTTATACCAATAATGGCTATGGAGCACAGATTGGTGAGTGTGCGCACCATAACGACCTGAAACCAACACACATTATATGACACATTCCAGTTTAATGCCGTCTCTGTCCGACCCTAAGGTTGTGTAGCAGATTAGATCTGATCTAACCAATCAATCACAATTTGACCTTGCAGTGTGATTAAAATCTTTCACACGCAGTGATATATGCTGTCCATTTGGCATGATTAGGTGTCATATTTTTGATGAAGTTGTGTGGGAGTGGGAGTTTATGTGTCAGCTTCCATTAAAGAGGCATTTATTTCTTCTTACTGTAACCTTGACATCTCTCTTGTCTTGTTGCCAGGTTACGGTGCAGGAGGATACCCCGGCGCTGGACGCGGTATGTAAACTCTCCCTGTTGAAGCATTATGAAAATGTGTGCGTTTAAACTCAGGGGTCTGAACAATGTTTCGTTGTACTGGCCCCTGAGGCTGCTACAGCAAGTGACCAACTTTATCCACTTTATTTCAGGAAGCGGTTGGATTATTTTGTTCAAATAATATTTTCTTTATTTCAGATTACTCCAGTAATGAAACTCTAGTGAAAAAGTGAATATTTGTCACCAGATGGAAGATGATTTTTTTTTTCACTCATTGTATAGCAATATTTAGTAGTAATTTAGGTGCACCAAATTTGTGTTTATTTAGACCCTTGTGGCATTTCATAGCTAAGTATTTATAAGACGTCCTGTGTTATTTTGCCATTTTAGAGTGTGTTTGAAGGGGGGACATTTAACCCCTTATTGTAGGGGTACAAAAGTCAATCTTTTGATTAATTCATCAGTTACTGTAAAACTATTGATTTAATTTGCTATATTCAAAAAATATTACATATTAGATCAACTTTTTTCAAATGTGCTATTTTGACATTGCATGTTATGATCTCATTGATCAAATAAATAGGCATTAAATACAAATTAAAGTAAATAAATATTACTTTTACTAGTACCCTTTAATAAGCTGTTGGCCTTAATTTTTAAAAGTTAAATTAAGTATTTTAGTTTTTTGACTGCAGTACCTCTATGTGCCACTGATTGGCGCTCTAAACCGGTAAAATCTACTGACCCAGCTGTGCTTGCATCGCGTTTGTCTACACTTAAAGGGATAGTTCATCCAAAAATAACAATTCTGTCATTATTTATTCACCCTCATATTGTTCCAAACCTGTATAAATATCTTTGTTCTGTTGAACACAAAGGATGATATTTTGAGGAATGTGGGAAACTGAACAGTTCTAGGCACTATTGACTTCCATAGTATTTTTTTTCTACTATGGAAGTCAATGGTGCCCCAAAGCAGCCTGGTTACAAACGTTCTTCAAACTATCTTCCTTTGTGTTCATGAGAACAAAGATATTTATACAGGTTTGGAACAACATGAGGGTGAATAAATAATGACAGAATTCTTATTTTTGGATGAACTATCCCTTTAATTGTTTTCAGAATTATTTATATAGCCTACTTTTATCATTGTTTTACTATATGTTTGCATGCATACCCAACCTCTCAAAAGTAATTTTAGTGTAGGTGGATGTGAATGGTTGTTTTTTTATATGCACATCGTATTTGTCATAGGTGAAGTCGGTTTGTAAGTCTTATGTGTGCTTAGTTTAAATGTTTACCCTAAGCAAACATTGCTATGACAAGTATTGCTGGATAATTTGATCCACCTTCTTGCCTGTGTTTGTTGTTTAATTCTAGTAATCTTTAATGTGTGCTTGGCATCTGTAATGAGCAAAGCTTAATCGGATTTGTATGATATGGCACAGGAGGAGCAGGTGTTTCTGCTGGTCATGGTGTGAGAAGCAAATTGAGAGGCAAATTGTTGGGTGTTTTTCTGTAGCTGACACTTTTATAAGGTTGTAATGTACATGCTTTTACTGTAGCACATATGTCAGAGAACAAAAATGCTCATCCCCTTCCAGGTGTTTCAGAGCTGTGAAACTGACAGTAACAGAATGATTTTGTGATCTTCAGGATATGGTGTACCAGTTGGCACACCCACAGGGCAAGGCTCAAACCCATTAAAACTGGGTAAACCCTCCAATCGTGAGTTCCTAACTCATTCTTAAATTTAATTCCTGTTCACAGAAAATTTCATCTGTTTTATAATGAGGAGATTTGTCTTGTTTTATTGTCCCTTCATGCTCATTTACTCTTGTAGGCTATCTTGGCTTGTTGCGTTGTTGATGTTTAAGTTTGTTTGGGCCCGACTACACTGTCTTGTGCTGCTATTTTTGAAGGTTTAGGAAGTGATAGAGCATAAAAAGAACTCAAACCAGTGGATCATCTAGATCAGAGGTCTTCAACCCTGCTCCTAGAGACCCACTGTCCTGCAGAGTTTAGCTCCAACCAGTCAAACACACCTGAACCAGCTAATCAAGGTCTCCAGGACCACTTGACAATAACAGACAGGTGTGTTGAAGCAGGTTGGAAATAAACTTTGCAGGACATTGGGTCTGACCTAGATTCTCAGGTTCAGGTTTTAGTTTTAAAGTTCAGTTTAGTTGTCCAGCCTGCAGAGGGCATATTATTTTGCCTATGCAAAAACAATTGGAGGAAACATTACGGAACAGAGATATTTGAATCGGCAGGTACTGAAGGCCAGGCCTGAATCAAAAGATTCCTCTTTATAAATATTGTTCTCACTTGGTAGTTCCACCCTCTGGATAAAACAGTTTCAGATATAGTACCAGACAAGACAAGTGCTGAACACTGTAAAAATTGATATGATCAAGAAGTCATGACAACATAACTCATAACAATTTAAGCAATTTCAATAAGTTATACAAGATTCAACTCAGTTTTTCCAAGTAGTTTTAATATAATTTATGTTGAAAGGATTTATTCATCCAATTTTATTATTCTTAAAAATCTAAGGCTGCAACTGAACTTACGTTTTAAAGTTGAAACAGGTGGAAATTATTTAGTTTATTAGCCGTACAGACAGATTTGGATGTCAGAAAAGTTGTGTTCTTGTGGAATTTTTTATGATTTGCTTTATTTGAAAAGGCCCATATACAGTGGGTACGGAAAGTATTCAGACCCCCTTACATTTTTCACTCTTTGTTATATTGCAGCCATTTACTAAAATCATTTAAGTTCTTTTTTTTTCCTCATTAATGTACACACAGCACCCCATATTGACAGAAAAACACAGAATTGTTGACATTTTTGCAGATTTATTAAAAAAGAAAAACTGAAATATCACATGGTCCTAAGTATTCAGACCCTTTGCTGTGACACTCATATATTTAACTCAGGTGCTGTCCGTTTCTTCTGATCATCCTTGAGATGGTTCTACACCTTCATTTGAGTCCAGCTGTGCTTGATTATACTGATTGGACTTGATAAGGAAAGCCACACACCTGTCTATATAAGACCTTACAGCTCACAGTGCATGTCAGAGCAAATGAGAATCATGAGGTCAAAGGAACTGCCTGAAGAGCTCAGAGACAGAATTGTGGCAAGGCACAGATCTGGCCAAGGTTACAAAAAAATTTCTGCTGCACTTAAGGTTCCTAAGAGCACAGTGGCCTCCATAATCCTTAAATGGAAGACGTTTGGGACGACCAGAACCCTTCCTAGAGCTGGCCGTCCGGCCAAACTGAGCTATCGGGGGAGAAGAGCCTTGGTGAGAGAGGTAAAGAAGAACCCAAAGATCACTGTGGCTGAGCTCCAGAGATGCAGTCGGGAGATGGGAGAAAGTTGTAGAAAGTCAACCATCACTGCAGCCCTCCACCAGTCGGGGCTTTATGGCAGAGTGGCCCGACGGAAGCCTCTCCTCAGTGCAAGACACATGAAAGCCCGCATGGAGTTTGCTAAAAAACACCTGAAGGACTCCAAGATGGTGAGAAATAAGATTCTCTGGTCTGATGAGACCAAGATAGAACTTTTTGGCCTTAATTCTAAGCGGTATGTGTGGAGAAAACCAGGCACTGCTCATCACCTGTCCAATACAGTCCCAACAGTGAAGCATGGTGGTGGCAGCATCATGCTGTGGGGGTGTTTTTCAGCTGCAGGGACAGGACGACTGGTTGCAATCGAGGGAAAGATGAATGCGGCCAAGTACAGGGATATCCTGGACGAAAACCTTCTCCAGAGTGCTCAGGACCTCAGACTGGGCCGAAGGTTTACCTTCCAACAAGACAATGACCCTAAGCACACAGCTAAAATAACGAAGGAGTGGCTTCACAACAACTCCGTGACTGTTCTTGAATGGCCCAGCCAGAGCCCTGACTTAAACCCAATTGAGCATCTCTGGAGAGACCTAAAAATGGCTGTCCACCAACGTTTACCATCCAACCTGACAGAACTGGAGAGGATCTGCAAGGAGGAATGGCAGAGGATCCCCAAATCCAGGTGTGAAAAACTTGTTGCATCTTTCCCAAAAAGACTCATGGCTGTATTAGATCAAAAGGGTGCTTCTACTAAATACTGAGCAAAGGGTCTGAATACTTAGGACCATGTGATATTTCAGTTTTTCTTTTTTAATAAATCTGCAAAAATGTCAACAATTCTGTGTTTTTCTGTCAATATGGGGTGCTGTGTGTACATTAATGAGGAAAAAAATGAACTTAAATGATTTTAGCAAATGGCTGCAATATAACAAAGAGTGAAAAATTTAAGGGGGTCTGAATACTTTCCGTACCCACTGTATACCACATATAGAATATTTTAAATAAATACAGAATTTTTTTGTATCCAAATAGAAACAGTAAAAAATACAGAGATATATACCGTATATTGCCATTCAGACAAAAAATATGGGGATATGATTTTTTTGGCCATATCACCCAGCCCTATAATGTATTTAACTAATGTAAAGTGTTATAATTAATTTGATAACAAATACCAGTTTGCAACAACAAGCAGCATAACATACTGTTTTTGTACAGCTATTATGGCAAAACCTAAGGTTGATTAGACCTAGAAAGCAGGATTGTACAGTTCTGTTGTTGTGTATGTGCGAGAGTTTGTTGTGTTATTCCATCGTTCCGTCCTGTCTCGTTCCGATTTCCTTGAGAGAAATCGGGAGTAAGTGCCGGGGCGTTGTGTGCGCTGTCTCAACATGATGGTTATTCTAGACTAGTTCTAGACTAAATGTGAGCATACATTTACTAATTTACTTCTTCTCCTGTGTCCTATTCTTCTGTATTCCAGAATGGCAGCTCAGCTGAAAGGCTTGTTTGTTAGAGCTGTGCCCTCTACTGTACAGGCGTGAATGTGCATTTCCTTCAGCCTGAGGCTTATTCATTTCACTTTTGGTGTGAAAGGGCCTTTACATTGGCCAAAACTAGAACTTTTTTGTTATTATAAAAGCAAACAAACAAACAGCCCAGCCCAGATGAAAAAAAGTAACGCGAAAGCAACGTAACGCATTACTTTCCATAAAAAGTAATGGCTACTTTTTAGGGAGTAACGCAATATTGTAATGCATTACTTTTAAAAGTAACTTATATGCAACTTTGGATAGTGTTTGAAAAATCTGAAATCTGCTTCAATACTCGATCGTGGTCGAGTTAACACTCTAATAAGTGTAATTTGCAATTATGTTGCTTTTTTATCTTTCTCACCCTTGAAATCATTGCTTCCCGCTGATATGTCTGTATTCACAGGTGTTGGGCCTACAGGTGGCCAGCCCATGTCACAAGGAGAGAGGGCCAATGGTAAACCTCAGTACTTCCATGTGTGACTTTCATGCTTTTTAAAGCATTTTAAATCTGCTGTTCTGATTTTTTGTTTATAGTATTTAAGCTATTTACACTGATGACCCTAATGTGACACAAAACCATGCAATCCCATGAAAATAGAATTAAGGAAAATTATTGCTCTCTGTTACCTCATTATACATGCCTATCCTAAAATGTGTTGACTTCTCTCCTGCAGAGTCCCATCTCTTATGCTCTTGCATCATTGGCAGCTGCTGTGCTGATAGTGTCTTGTTAGCGAAATGTTAACTGGTGTTGTGATGTTTAGGTTATGGTCACGGAGGGGTCCCTAATGGACAGGGTGCTATAACCAATGGTAAACCTCATCCCAGATGTATGTGTGAATTGTTTTTTTGCATGATATTAATTACTGTAGCGTCTCTGTTTTAATAAGATAGATGTTGTATATGGTCAAAAATAAGTACAATATAGTTTATATATACCGTTCAGGCAAAGATAAAGTTTGAGTAGTTTTGGGAGTTTTGTCTGTGGGACTGGTACATAATAACTTTAGCTGCGCTCCATAGGTTTCCCCTCAAGACCAGGAGTGATCAATGGAATGAGGGCTCAAATTAAGGGTAAACGCACTCCATCAGCTTATAGCTTGTTGATTTACCTGAATTAATGGTAATGAAAACACATCAGATTTTAGAACATTTAAAATATTTTGTTTCAAAATTTTCTCTTTGTGCCCATGTACACTAACGTTCAAATGTTTGAGGTCAGTAAAATATATATTTTTTAAAGTCTCTTTATGTTTACCAAGGCAAATTCAGCATTTGTTTGATCAAAATGCAGTAAAAAAAGTAATGTTGTGAAATATTATTAAAATCTCTTTTTTCTATGGTAATATATTTTAAAATGTAATGTGATGTTAAAGCTGAACTTTCAGCATCATTACTCCAGTCTTCAGTGTCACATGATTCTTTAGAAATCATTCTAATATGATTTGATGAATCATTTCTTATTATTATCAATGTTGAAAACAGTTGTGCTGCTTAATATTTAGTTAAACCCGTGATGTTTTTTTATTAGTATTCATTGAAGAATAGAGAGTTAAAAAAACATTTATTTTAAATAGATTTTATTTGTAACAATATAAATGTCTTTACTGTCACTCTCAGATCAACTTGTGTCTTTACTAAATAAAGTACTCAGTTTCTATTTAAAAAAATTAAATAAAACTTCTGACCCCAAACTTTTGAACGGTAGTGTAGATGTCTATGGATTAAATTATCAATATAAGACCCTGTACTTTATGTAGGTAACTACTGTTGTAATCTGTAGGCAATGGTCCAGCAGCAGATATGATTAATGGACAAGGAGCTAAAAACAATGGTAAAGCCTTCACTATTTGTCAATAAAGCAAGTTTTTTTATCACCTTAGTTGCATAGAAACTCTCTGTTTGGTGGTATACACACCACAAATAGAGTATCTGTAAGTAATTGCTCAAAAGGTTCTGTAAAAAATACGTTTACCATGTGCATTGGAAGTAAAGGGAGAGGGAAAGGCAATGCATGCTAAAACACAGTTTTTAAAGCATATTGCATTGATGATGGGAACTATGTTGGACTCTCAGTGTTGAGATAAACCACTGTTGTGATACAATACAGGACCAGTTGTGCCCAGCAGACAGGGTACCAAACCATCAAATAAGGGTAAACATCTTCCATATTAAAATGTCACCGGTTTATGGCCGAATGCATGTCACGAGGTGGTGTTTTCCCCAGTCTAAAATCAATACAGTACTCCAATCGCCATCAAATGAAATTAATATATATGACCAATTAGAGTGTTAGTGATTGTGGACTGGAAAACCCACCCCTCATCATGGACTCACTGCAGCTGCAGGTCTATGAATATGTGCTTTTCTCCAGCACAGCTGTTCAGAAAGGTTTGTGTATGTGTGTGCTGAACTAATGCCTCATCTGTTTCTTGGGGCTGTTCTGTTTTCTGTTCCCTTTTCTTTTTATATGCTTCACCTGAGCCTTTATCTTTATATCTACCTCTCTACTGATGTGTGTCCAATGCATGCTGCATTATTTTTCTCCCACAGGCCACATGTATGGACTAGTCACACTGTGAAGTATCTTGCATGATTACTCTGACCCACAGGCCCCTGAATGATCACAGGATTATGTGACAACCATGATTTTTTATTAAAGTACAAAAAAAACAAAACCTAGTGGCCAGAGTTTCACAGTAATCGTGTTTTGTCCATAGGGTACGGCCTTGGTGCTGCTGGCTATCTTGGAGCTGGTTTTTCTGACGGTTATGGAGCAGGTATGTAGAAATTGTAAAATATTGTTTCTTTCGCAGAAATATTTGCTATAGTATATTCATATTTTGGTAACAGTTAATTTATTTACTTTATTGCTGATGCAGGTCTTGGGGTAGGCGGATATCCACAGGGAGTTCGAGCGGGAAAGCAAATTGGTGAGTGATGTGTATTTCGTCATTAAATAGAGGAGACTGGGGCTAGTTGTCACATTGGGAAGTTGCCACATAGGCTAGCTATATAAATAGTAAATACACATTAAAATAATGGGTAAAGATGTGTAATGTTACAAGAGACTTCAATTTCCAATAAATGCTGTTCTTTTGAACTTTCTATTCATGAGAATCCTGAAAAAAAAAATCATGCATTTCCACAAAAAATATTAAGCAGCACAACTGTTTTCAACATTGATAATAATAAATGTTTCTTGAGCAGCAAACCAGCATATTAGAATGATTTCTGAAGGATCGTGTGACGCTGAAGAAGAAAATTCAGCTTTGACATCACAGGAATAAATTACAGTTTAAAATATATTCAAATAGAAAAGAGTTATTTTAAATGGTGATAATATTTCATAATATTACTATTATTTTCTTTACTGTATTTTTGATCAAATAAATGCAGCCTTGGTGAGCATAAAGACTTCTTTCAAAAACATTAAACAATCTTACAGACCCCAGAATTTTTTACAGTAGTGCATGATGGTTTCTAGCATACGGAAGAGGATTAGGGCCAAGCAATAATAAAAAAAATAAAACCATCTCGAGATTAAAGTTGTTAAATTTCGAGAAAAAACTCGTTAAATTTCGAGAAAAAAGTCGAGATAAAATGTTGAGAATAAAGTCATTAAATTACGAGAATAAAGTCATTAAATTACGAGAATAAAGTCATTAAATTACGAGAATAAACAGGAGAGTTGGCAGGCCAATTGAGCACAGTAATACCATGGTCAGTAAACCATTTACCAGTGGTTTTGGCACTGTGAGCAGGTGCCAGGTCGTGCTGAAAAACGAAATCTTCATCTCCATAAAGCTTTTCAGCAGCTGGAAGCATGAAGTGCTCCAAAATCTCCTGATAGCTAGCTGCATTGACCCTGCCCTTGATAAAACACAGTGGACCAACACCAGCAGCTGACATGGCACCCCAGACCATCACTGACTGTGGGAACTTGACACTGGACTTCAGGCATTTTGGCATTTCCTTCTCCCCAGTCTTCCTCCAGACTCTGGCACCTTGATTTCCGAATGACTTTGGACCACTGAGCAACTGTCCAGTGCTGCTTCTCTGTAGCCCAGGTCAGGCGCTTCTGCCGCTGTTTCTGGTTCAAAAGTGGCTTGACCTGGGGAATGCGGCACCTGTAGCCCATTTCCTGCACACGCCTGTGCACGGTGGCTCTGGATGTTTCTACTCCAGACTCAGTCCACTGCTTCCGCAGGTCCCCCAAGGTCTGGAATCGGTCCTTCTCCACAATCTTCCTCAGGGTCCGGTCACCTCTTCTCGTTGTGCAGCGTTTTTTGCCACACTTTTTCCTTCCCACAGACTTCCCACTGAGGTGCCTTGATACAGCACTCTGGGAACAGCCTATTCGTTCAGAAATTTCTTTCTGTGTCTTACCCTCTCGCTTGAGGGTGTCAATGATGGCCTTCTGGACAGCAGTCAGGTCGGCAGTCTTACCCATGATTGCGGTTTTGAGTAATGAACCAGGCTGGGAGTTTTTAAAAGCCTCAGGAATCTTTTGCAGGTGTTTAGAGTTAATTAGTTGATTCAGATGATTAGGTTAATAGCTCGTTTAGAGAACCTTTTCATGATATGCTAATTTTTTGAGATAGGAATTTTGGGTTTTCATGAGCTGTATGCCAAAATCATCGGTATTAAAACAATAAAAGACCTGAAATATTTCAGTTGGTGTGCAATGAATCTAAAATATATGAAAGTTTAATTTTTATCATTACATTATGGAAAATAATGAACTTTATCACAATATGCTAATTTTTTGAGAAGGACCTGTAGGTCTTTCCCCCTTTACATATATAGTTTAAATAACATCCAACTATTCTTGTCTCTGTTAGTACTCAAGTGAAACTATTTGTAATATCATATATTGGTGCACTGATGCATTAAGCACAGAGTGTGGTCTGATCAGCAGGCTGCTGGTTCAGCACAAAGACAAGAGCTGCTCTAGAGGCAAATTGACTTCTGCGTTTGGGTGCTTGCAGAAACATGTGCATGCTTGTTTGTGCAAGAAACACCCAAAATTTCACACTCTCTGTTATGCTCATTTTTTCCGAATCATCTTGGTTACAAAGTGGTTGACCATGAATAAGAAAACACAGAGGTGCTTCCTGTGTTACTTTAACACATCACCGCTGTTTTCCAGCACTGAGTGTTGAGTTGAATATTGTCTTTTCAGCAGGCTACAGCAATGGATACGGCAGTGAGCTTTATGGCACAGCAGACGGTTACGGGGCAGGTGAGACTGGATTGTTACGATGGAGCATGTCCTTACATATAGGCATAATTATAATTGAGTGACAATTATAATTATGTTACAGGACCTGTCTACCCATCAGTGTTAGCTGATAATGTTGGCCTGAACGGTGTAGCTGGTAAGACTTAGGTTATGAGTGTAACCAACAACATCGCATTCACACTGAAGAGAGATTCAAAACATCTGCAATAATGTCAACACGTCATCCAGCGTTTAATTCACTCTGTCCTGTGATTATACACAATATTATTTTACTCAAGATTGTAGAAAATAACCTCATCAAACGAGTAACTGAAGTATCTGAACTGCAATAGTAGATGTTGCCTTTGCAAATGTTTTTTATACTAATAAGGTAATCTAATCAAGACTGTGATTTGCTACTAGAATACTGCTAGCAGGAATGGTAAAGCAAGTGCCTTTGCCTACCTTAACTAGAAGCAGCATCCTCTGCATGAGAAGTGAACTCACAGAGGTCAATGTCTTCTCCTGCAGGTCTTGGAGCTGGAGGTCTTGGAGGTCCAGGGCTGATAATGAACCCCGGCATGGGTGCTGATGCCAAGTCTAGAAAATACGGTAAGAAAAAGACAACTGAAGGGTCCAATATTGACACTCAACAAATGTGAATAAAAATTAACTTTGGCAATTAAACAAAATGTAGAATGAGATTTGTTCAATTTAAAATACTATCATTCAAAAGTTTGGGGTCGGTAAGATGTTTTAATGTTTCTTATGCTCACCAAGGCTGCATTTATTTGATCAAAAAGTTAATAATACAGTAAAATGGTAATATTGTGAAATAATATTACAATGTAAAATAACTGTTTCCTATTTTAATATATTTTAAAATATCATTTATTCCTGTGATGGTAAAGCTGAATGCTTTTTAGCCTTCAGTGTCACATGATCCTTCAGAAATCATTCTAATATTATTATCAATGTTGAAAACAGTTGTGCTGCTTTATATTTTTGTGGATAACGTGGTACATTTTTTCAGGATTCTTAAATTAATAGAAAGATCAAAAGAACAGCATAAATTTAATGTGTCCTTTGCTTAATAAGTGTTCTTATATATATATTATACATATATACATACATATATAATTTTTTTAATCTTTCCAGCTCCTTTGATCAGTGTTCAGTCATGCTAATGTTCGCATGTTCTTCTTTGTCTGGATATGTCTTAGTGGTTGTGGTTGCTTGATCCTGTCATACCTCTGATTTGTCTAAAGGGGCTGGTGGAGTTCTTGGAGCTGCCGGATCCTTGCCTTACGGAGGCCAGCCTGTGGTCTCAGCTGGACTTGGCCCTCAAGGCAAGAATGGTGGATATGGTGGAGCTACATATGGAGGAATACCAACCCTTGGGCCAGACGCTGGTTTGGGTACGTGCATTGCACACGTTTGTTATTCAAATGCAACATGCAAATCCCGGCTTTCCTGATGCTTTGCCTGAGAATTTGACTTGAACACGAAAGTCCCGTGTGAGAAAAAGAAAGAAGAAGATTTAAACAACATAATAAAGTATATGAATAAACCAAATATGATCATTAAGATCATATAACTATATATAAAACAGAAAGTAAAGATGGTCTGTCTCTATTAGGTGGTACAGGTGGAGCAATGGAGCCTTTAGCAGGTAACATTGAGGAGTTTTAGCAAATATATTTATAATATTTCATACCTAAGTCACTCTTTCTTGATAACAAATTGCTACTGGCACAGGTGGAGCTGTAGGCCAGATTCCTTACAGCGCACCAGTCATTTCAGCTGGGATTGATGGTAAGTTGGTAAGAAAAAAGAGAGAAAGAGAACTGGACTGTCTGATTGTGATACAGATGTACATGTGTTTGCCCGCAGGTGATGCTGGTTATCCTTTTGGTGCTGAGCAGCTCAGTCTGGGCGCTGATGGTTCAAAGACAGCTGCCAGATATGGTGAGAATATGAGCATTTTTGTTTGATTCATATATAATATTAAGATCAATAAAAATGAGCATTATGCATATTTGTTTCTTATACTTTAGGTGACCGTTAGTATAGCATTATTAATAACTTGGAGAGTTGTAGTAACTCAGAATTGCTCAATAAAAATTGTTTACCTGTATGGATCCATTATTTTATGACCACTAGGGATTCATCGATTAATTGCTATAATGATAATTACTTTCATGTTATAGCTGATAACAGGTCAATGGCCGATATTAAAACTGTGTGCCATTTTGCCTTGATGAATTAAATAAAGAAAGAAATAAAACACTAAAATCAGGTTTTAAATGTAAATTTAGGCATCTCAAAAATAATGTACACAATGAAAAATGGATATTCATATTGAGGTTTCCTAAATATTAGCTTTAAGTGAGTGTTAGATGACAGCAATAGTAATTTAAATATAAATATGCTGCCATTAAAAAGTTTAGGGCCAATAAGATTTTTTTTGTAAGAAATTAATACTTTTATTCAGCAAGGATATAATAAATTGATCAAAAGTGATAGTAAAGACATTTATAATGTTACAAGAGATTTCTATTCATCAAATAATGAAACAAATGTATTACAGTTTCCACAAAAATATTAAGCAGCAGCTTTTTTAACATTGATAATAATGTTTATTGAGCTCCAAATCAGATTACAATATTCATCACAATAATACTGATTTTACTGTATATTTGATCAAATAAATGCAGCCTTGGTGAGCCTAAGAGACTTCTTTCAAAAACCTGAAAAAATCTTACAGACCCCTAATGTTTAAATGGTAGTATATGCATTAAATATCTAATATCGACTGATTAAACAATGAAATAATCATCAATGTGGACTGCTAACTGACCTCCTGTCTGCGTTCTTGTCTTGATCATTTCTCCACTAACATGTTAATAGCTAGCAGCATCATTGACTAAATACATAAAACCTTTGACTAATAACGTGTGTGATGACTGATCATTTCTAGGCACAGGCTATGCAGCAGCGCTAAGTACTGGTGGTCAAGGTTCCTATGGTGGTGAGTACAGAAACCATTTCAGTTAAACCAACAAGCTTACAGATCTAATGTTGTTAGTTTCACTATGTTTAATCTTTCTTCTACAGGACAGAAGGATGGAAGCAAGCTTAGTGGCGTTTATGGGAATGGGTACAAAGGTAGATGATATATTAGAAGATCTGTATTCTTAACTCAGTATATTGTGTCTTCTATCCTTTTTTATTTATTACTTCTCATCCTCTGTCTTTTTAGGTTGATTTCCAGGGCCATGCTGTTAACCTCGTCAGTGTTTTTTGGCCCTCTTTCTCCTAGTGTTCCTCGCCGTTGTGCAGTTTCGTGACGTGTTTTGGTCTGCCATATTGTTTTAGCTTTACTTTTGTGCCCATTTGTGTGGGCATGTGTGTATGTGTGGTTTTGATGTCTATTGTAATGTGCCTTGATGTTTGTGGATGTTCCCCCAGTCTGTTTATTTGTCTTGTCCAGTGGAGTGTTTCATGTCCTTTTGTGTCTCTGTATCTAACTAAAACATGCTAAGCACTTCATTGGCTGTTATTTTAATTCTTATGAAACACTAAATATTCCACCTTCTAATCTGACTCCCTAGTGTTTGTTTGATGAACCATGTGATCATTGAGGATGTCATAAAAAACCTGCTCAATGCTGGTGATGATGGGGTTTAAATCTGCGCTATTAGCATCAGAAAAACCCAAGAGATGGTTTTGATTTCTATTGTGAGGACATTTCTTTTTGTCTTATCAAATTAAACATTACGTAATGTTTCAAAGTGAGACAAAATGACTGAGTATAACATAACAGTGTTAATCTTGTGAGCTCTCATATGAGTGTACATACTGCTCTCACTTCTCATCCGTCTACAGGAAAACCACACAACAAGCATCCTGTGTCACACTGACGAAACAGCATTTAAGAAATAAATTAATCAGAGCCATTGTTAAAGAAAGAAAAATAAAGATTCTGTCATCATTTAATCGCACTCATGTTACTAATTCCAAACCTGCTTGACTTTTTCCCCCAAAATGACGATAAAAGTCAGCGGGCTTCATTGTTGTTTTGGACACTATTTATATTCATTGTATGGACAAAAACTGTTCTTCAAAATATCTTCTTTTTGTGTCTTGCAGAAGAAAGAAAGTCAAACAGGTTTGTAAAAAAAACAAAGGTGTGTAAATGATGACAGAATTTTCATTTTTGCGTGAACTATCCCTTTAAACAAAGCAGATGGGTCAGAAAAAGCAAAACAAATACAAGCCCAAGCAGATGATTTGTGGCCTTTTTGAGCTTTTAATGTCACAGAACATAACACTTTAGTTATAGAATATTTGCACATACAATAAGATGAGTTATCATCATAGTGAAGGTTATGAAATCAATGCCACTTACAATAAACAAAGATGATTATAAATAATACAGTGTGCAGACTGAAAACACGGTAGTTACAGTGTATATAATGTGTTTTTTAAAAATTGCCAGTGCAAGCATCCTGCAATAAAGACTGCAGATAATAAATATGTATTGCGCATGGTCTCTAAAGTTGAGAAATATTAAAGAATTATATTACATGTGTCCCTTTAATAGTCATAAATGCAAGCGCGAATTAGGTTTGAATAGTCACATAATCAGATCCAAAGCTAAAACTTACTACAAAATAGTTTTAGCGCTGTAATTTGTCTTCTGATATACGTAAAGTTTGTCCAGAAGCACTCCCTTGCTCAGTAGTATTTCTGGTGGCACAGGTCGTGCATTTCGAGACACGTATACCTTCTCCAGGTGAAAGTTCATCGGAGAACCCACATACATTGAGCAATAGGGGCCAGACAAACTTGGGGCGCATGTCACTTCTGTTTTATAGAACAGCACACCATGATTTAAATTGCAGAAATTCTCATTCTGACCTGCTTTTATGGGTACTTCACAGGTTCCCAGCAAATCGTCGTCCCATTTACTATCTTCATCCCACACCTCCAGTTTCATCTTGTCATTCTCTGCCAGGACAACATCACCCAGATCAAAGGTCCTCCCCCAGTAGGGTGAGTTGTTATTTGTGATCATATCGGTGCGTCCGACTTGCACGTTATGTTTGTCGAACACTTTAACGTACCCATCTGTCGCTGTGGTTTGGTCACCCCATAGACCCTGAGCCCTCACGATTGTGACCTTTACCCGAGAAAGTCCACGCTTGGATGGGCAGCAATCTGGTGTGATCCCTGGATTGTTGTGACAAGTGCAGACACATGGATTTTTTGGGTTGGTTTTGACACCATTTTTGCAAGAGTCGGTGCAGTTCCTCCAGAGGGACTTTTCCAAAATGTAGTCATGGATAGCTTGGCGCAAGTGTTTGCGCACTGGATCTTTGGTGAGGATCAGTTCATGAAGCGACTCCAGAGAGTAAGAAATCACATCTGGGTTTTGCGGAAGAGATGCAAGCCATTCTTTGTACGCTGACGGGTCTTTTCCTCCTGAGAAAAGGAGCTCGGGCTCTGTGGTGTGACCTCCACTGACATCGGTCATCCTTCGAATGGAAAAAACAATGATAATTTGGGATGCACCAATATTCTGTCTAATAATTATTTTCATGTTTCCTACTCTGAATTTTTGTCTTGTTTTTCAGTACAAATATCTAAACATTCTAAAGTCAAGATACATTTACTTGAGAAGCAAAATGACAAGATATTAAGTTGTGTTTTCTGATACCTTTATCAAAATTATGTGAGATTACTCTTAAACATTTTTTACTTCTTTTTGAAGTTTACTTGTCATCCTGCTCAAGTAAATGTACCTTGTTTTAAAGGGTTGGTTCACACAAAAATGAAAATAATGTCATTAATTACTCACCCTCATGCCGTTCCACACCCGTAAGACCTTCATTCATCTTCAGAACACATTTTAGATATTTTTTATAAAATCCGATGGCTCAGTGAGGCCTCTATAGAGAGCAAAGCCATTGAAACTCTCAAGATCCATAAAGGTACTAAAGACATATTTAAAACAGTTCATGTGAGATCCGTAGTTCTACCTTAATATTATAAAGTGACAAGAATACTTTTTCTATTCTTATATAATGATGGGGCGATTTCAAAACACTGCTTCAGAGCTTTATGATTCGAATCAGTGGATCGGAGCGCCAAAGTCACGTGTTTTCTGCAGTTTAGCCGTTTGATAGGAGATCCGAATCACTAATTCGAAACAAAAGATTCATAAAGCTCAGAAGCTTCATGAAGCAGTGTTTTGAAATCGGCCGTCACGAGATGTTGTAAATTTGTTATTTGTTTTTTGTTTTTTTGGCGCACAAAAAGTATTCTGGTTGCTTTATAATATTAATATTGAACCACTGTACTCACATGAACTGTTTGAAATATGTTTTTAGTACCTTTATGGACCTTGAGAGTTTAAATGGCTTTGCTCTCAATGGAGGCCTCACTGAGCCATCGGATTTCATCAAAAATATCTTAATTTGTGTTCTGAAGATGAACGAAGGTCATACAGGTATGGAATGACATGAGGGTGAATAATAAATGACTGAATTTTCATTTTTGGGTGAACTAACCTTTTAAGAATGTTTAGATAAAATACAAATATATAAAAAAAAGAATAAATAGAAAAAGTAAATCGCACACACACACACACACACACACAAAAAACTGTTTTAATGCTACAAGTGAATTTAGGCATCACTACAATATAATGTAGAGTATGAAAAACCGACACTGAATTTGAGATCTGCTAAAGATTACATTTAACAGTGTTATTAAATTAGTGTTTTTAAAGATGAACTTTAAGTGAGTGTTAGATCATGGCAGAGCTAATCTATAAAATGTGAAATGTTATCTATACATTATGCATCACTACTGTTGATTTGTTTGAGCAAGGACAATATATGTATTACAAGAATTACAAAACATAATGCGTCCTAATTTAAACCCACCTGTCATTAAAGCGGCTGGAGAAGCTGCTTTTGTGCTCTGTTTTGTCCTTGTCTTCATTACAATGCTTAGTTTCTGCTTTCATATCTACTTTGCCTCGAATGTTGGCATTTGCCTCGACTTCCAAGCATGTTTTCACTTCATCCACACTTAGGCCCTGTAGAGCGGTCTCACACTGTCTGATACTGGTCACAGACTGTACGCTTCCACCAAGAGTTACCTGGGAAAATCAAATCTAGGCACTTCTAATAACTGATTTGACTTGCATTGTGTTTTACTGTTGCTTTATGGGCCTTTGAAATCCACTCAACACAAGTTGTGTAAATTGTAAAGAGGGTTAAACCGAAATTACCTTAGTGATGTAATGGGTTCCATAGGTGTTAATAAACTTGTAGAAACGTGGTTTGAAATCAAGATTGTATGTCTTGGGAAGCTCCTTCACAGAGCGCTTGAACTCGGGATGTAGAACAGGCTTGTTGGAGACCCTGTAGCTGTAGGTAGACATTGAAACCTCATGTTAGAGGCGATAGAAGAAGACTTCATAATGTTACTCATTTGTTTCCTTTATAATCAATAAAGTATTCAATAGTCAAGGAAGGCATGAATCAGTAAAAACTGGTATATCATACCTGTAAAAGGCACAAGAAATACTTTGACTGGCAAAATTGTACTTGTCCTTTTTGGTCTTCTCCATCGAGTACTCCGCAAGTTTTGAATTAGTTCCAGCCATCATGAATGATCCACTATTTTGCCCAATATCTATCCCCAAATTTGCACCCCAGTTGTTCTCAATAGAGGAGGTGCTGGAGCTTACCAGGTCCTCGCTAGACTGGTACAGGGAACTTGATATTTTTACGCTGCACTTTTGGCTGGGTCTCCAATCCAGCACAGATATAGGAAGCCTTTGCTTTGCCCCGTCCATATAGGGGTTCCTGCAAAGAGTGCATGATTTGTCCTTTCGCCTCCAGACATCCGTGTTAATGACAAAGGCTCCCTTCCGCTGCATCTTGGTCACATCGTATCCTTCTCCGGCAAGGTTGGACCCGGGGGCGAAGTATGCTTCTGCACATTCATTCGGTTTACCTTTAGCGCATGACTGCACGACGGGCAGAAAGAGGTAAATAACAAGTCCGGCCCACATTTCTGTAAAATGGATCGAGATAAGGTGTATGGATGCTCTTCTTTCCTATGAAAAACATATAAAGTTATCAGTTTTTTTACCTGAATTTCAAAAAGGCAATATAAAATTACTCATTCAGTGGTGAGAAAAAACCCCCCACCCACTCAAAATTCTAAATTATTGTAAAGACATGGTTTCACTTTATTTTGATGGTCCCTTTAACACATTCTGTTGCATCTACTTGTCTACTAATTCTTATTAGAGTGTTAGTAGAGTATTAGTAGATTGGTAGGGTTAGGGTTAGAATAAGTTGACATATACTTGCAAATTTACTTATAGTCAGTAGACTGTCTTTTGGGGACATCACAATAAGGAATTAGCAGATTTTAAGCAGACTGTCTACTAATACTAATGAGAGTTAGTTGACATGAAGTTGCAAAGTTACTTCTAGTCAACAGAATGTTCAAAAGGGACCATCAGAATAAAGTGTTACCAGTCAAATAAATACGTAAAAACTTCCTCTCTCAAAATATATCTCATCTCTTCCTATTACGTGTCATTAGAAATCAATTGTTTATCACAACTAGCATCAGGAGAGCAGGGTAATCCTTTGAAATAGTGTAATGTAATGTAATAAAATGAATATTGAAATAATAGTTCATTATCATTATCAAATGGAATTGTTGCAAAGTTTAACTGACACTTCTGAAGTAAATAAAACATCCTTTATATAATACTTTTCAACTCTAGTCTCTAAAACGTAACTAATTTTGAAATATTAACTGGACTGTCATAACAGGATGGATGCCTTGTGCTGCAGGTTTTTTAATAACAGCGTGTTGTGCATGAAAAAGGATAATCATATTGTATAGTATTAGGATTATGAAATTTGTGAGACGATTTAGTGGATCTTGCCTACAGGAATCATAAGGAATAATATTAAAAAAGAACACATTTCAGTTGCTTATTTCCTTTGCATTACATCATATACATAAGCTTAACCAGCAAGAAAAAAAAATCACTGTTCTGTTAAAGGTGATGTAAAAATCTCTTCTTACCTTGAGCTACAGTGTTTTGTCTGACTGGCGTTTGTGTGTAATGTGTGAGAGAGGAGTTATGTGTGACATATAAACCTAAGCTTGTGGGTGGGCTTTACCGTTACGTGCTAGCAATAAAAAGTACACCCTCATCTGTCGTGGGTAAGTGTTTCAGTTCAGAGGAATTGTGTGGTCTTTAATAGCCACTGCAGCGCTGAATACGCTCTGTGGTGCAATGGGGGCTTAGACATGTCAGTGGAACATGTGAGCATTCATTCACACACTGACCTGTGCATTGTTAAAACATGGAGCATGTAGACACTAACCGTAATACAAAGTTAGTCAGATCAAAACTTTACTAATTGTTAAATGTGCTTCAGTGTTATGTTAGTCACATAGTTCCTCTTGTGGTAGCCTTTTAAACAGACTTAACCTCCTACAAGCTTTTCACAGTTCAGTAACATAAAGCCATGGCACGACATGAATCACTTAAGCTGCTCTTTTCATAATTGCTTTATTAACCACACAAATTAGCATGCAAGCAATTGCAAAACAAAATCAGAAAATATAGTGAAAAAGGTTACACTTTCATTGCGATAGTCCATTTGAAACATTCTACTAACTATAAGTAACTTTTTAACATGTCAACTACCAGTCATATATCATATCAAAGATCTGAATAACATCAAGAAAACAAAGAAAATGTCAATGAATGCCAATTCTAAAATACAAATGCTGAGAAGCGTGCTTTAATGCTAAGCATTATTTTCTATTTAGCTTTCACAAAGTCTGAGTTTTTCTTTTAGGATCACTGGTCTGACTGAATTGAAAGCGGCGCTCATCTAAAAGCACCCCCATTTTCATAAGCACATCTTTCGGGATGGGCAGGGCATGTCGTGACGCGTAGATCTTCTCCAGATGGGAAGACATTGGAGAGCCCACGTACTCTGTGCATGAGGAGCCAGCTAAACTAGGACCACAAGTTACAGATGTTTCGTAGTACAGCACACCATGGTTGAGTGAACAGAAGTTAGTTTTTTTGCCAGTTTTCAGTTGTATGTTGCAGGCCCCAAGGAGGTCATCATCCCACTTGTTGTCTCTATCCCACACCTGTAGTTTCAGACCCCCAAACTGAGAGAGAACGAAGCTGCCGAGTTCAAACTTCCAGTTCCAGGTTGGTGAGTTTCGGTTCCAAATCACTGGTGTCTGCCCTAGAAAGACCTTGTGATTTCTCAGAACCTTGACATACCCATCAGTCTGTGTGAAGTGATCTCCCCATAGACCTGTCGCCTTTGTCACAATTACAGTAATTTGAGCAAGTCCGCGCTCTGTAGGGCAGCAGTTTGCTTTTACTCCAGGGCTGTTATGACAGCTGCACACACAGGGTTCCTTGGGGTTTCTTGCAATACCGACCTTGCAAGGTGAGGAGCAGTTCTTCCAAAGGGCCCTCTGCAGTATGTAGTCACGAATGGCTCGGCGTAATTGGCCATATTTTGGGTTCTTGACTGGCATCAACATATGGAGTGGTTTCAATGAAAAGGAAATCACATCTGGTTTTCCTGGCACAGAGGAGAGCCACTGTTTGTAAGCTCCAGGATCATTAGTGGCTGAGAAGAGAAGCGCAGCGTCTTGAGTGTGGCCACCAGTGATTTCAGTTAACCTTAAAAAAAAAAATGATAAGAAAAAATTTAAGTGTGAACCCCTTCCTCCTATATTATATTATATATTAATAATGAGAGAACAAATAAAAATATACTGTTCAAAAGTTTGGGGTCTGTAATATTTTTGAAATGTTTTAGAAAACAAGTCTCTTCTGCTCACCAAGGCTGCATTTATTTGATCAAAAATACAGTAAAAACAGTAATATCGTGAAATATTATTACAATTTGAAATAACTAATAAAAAATTTCTGTTTTATTACATTTTAAAATGTAATCTATACCTGTGATCAAAGCGGAATTTTCAGCATAATTTATCCAGTCTTCAGTGTCACATGATCCTTCAGAAATCATTCTATGATGATTTATTGCTCAGGAAACATTTCTTATTGTGTTGCTTAATATTTTTGTTGGAACTGTGATATGTTTTTGAGTATTCTTTGATGAATAAAGTTAACAGAAAGATCTCCATCAATATGAATGTTTTGTAACATTATAAATGTCTTTACTGTCACTTTTGATCAATTGAATGAAGCATCCCTGCTGAATAAAAGTATTTTTTTTTTTTTAAGTTGAAGTTTGAAAAAAATATGTTTATTTGTGATGTAGTTACACATTACTACATGTACTTACTATAGTAATCGCAGTAAATTATGCATAATTACAAGTAACTAACACTAAACCATAACTATAGTAAATACATGTATATGACTTTGAGTCACAGTCATATTCTCATAAGCCAAAGCACAAACCTGTCACTAAAACTGTTAGCAAAACTGTGCTTGCTCAGTTTTTTGTCTTCGGCCTGTTTACAGTGACGGTATGCTGTGTCTACACTAATCTTCCCCATTACACTTGCAGATGCCTCGACGTCCAGACATGTTTTGATCTCATCCGTACTGAGGTCCTGTAGAGTAGCCTCGCACTGTTTGACACTGGTCACAGACTGCACAGCTCCACCCATTTTAACCTTTACAAACAACAATGACGAATATGAGATAGATGGAGAGCAATAGTGCACAAGTGTAAAAATAAAAATATACTTTGCGGTATGTATAAGCGTTGATATTTCTTTAGATTTACCTGGACAATGTAATGTGTGCCAAACTTTTCAACAAGTGACAAGTAGCTTTCTTTTGTTTGGTTGTCATATGTCTCTGGAAGGTCTGTGAAATCTTGGCTTAGTTCATGATGTATTGGAGAGTGGCTGGCAATCCTGTAGCTGAAGACAATAGTTTATAGTTGCTACACATTAAAATCCACATACAGTCAACAATAAACCATGATGTTCATCACAACAATTGAAAAAAAGAATTGTTGGTTTAACTTTAAAAAAGTAAGTTACCTGGTTGCCTTAAAATTTTGAGTTCATTGAAATTAAAAACTTGAGGTAATGCAATGAAGTTGATTGATTTAATAAACAGAAAGAGTGTTGTGATAACACATCATGAAAATATTTTTTTACAGTGTATATATTAAGTGGGTCCCCCTTTATATTAAGTGTCTTTAAGTACTAAGATTTAAATTAATCATTTACAATGCACTTTTTGTCTAAATGCTTGAGTTTACATGTTTTACATGTTTGTACTTCTATTCATGTTTGTACCCTCCCCATACACCTTGACCCACCCTTAAACCTTACCATACCACCAAACCTGTCCCTAACCTTACCCGTATCCCACTTAATAGCAGCAAAAATGTTCTGCATAAAATGCAATATACACAATAAGCACATTGAACCTAACTTTTTTTTTTACACAGTTTTTGAAGAACGTAGAAGCTAAAGACACTTAATATAAAATGTGACCTATTAAGTCTTACCTGTAGTATCTGCAGGACGCAGACTGTTTGATGAAGCTGAACTTGTCCTTTTTGGTCTTCGTCATTGAATATGCAGAGAGTCTGGAGTTAGTTCCAGCGAACATCAGTGACATCTTACTCATCACATTGCCTATTCCCAGGCCGACTTTCCAGTTGTTCTCTACGGAGGAGGTGCTGGAACTGACCAGGGACTCGCTGGACTCATAAACAGAGCTGGATAATGACATGCTACACTTTTGGGTGGCCCTCCAGTAAACCACAGACAATGGGAGCTTCTGCTTTGTGTCGTTCATGAATGGATTTTTGCACAGGTTACATGTGTTGTTTTTGAGCTCCCACTTACTCATGTCGATGACAAATGTCCCCAGGCGTTGCATCTTAGTTATGTCAAAACCCTCCCCAGCCAAATTGGATCCTGGTGCAAAATCAGCATCTTGACACTCTGCTTCTTTACCTCGAAAGCACGCTGGGCTGGTTGGAGGAGGAAGGTGCAGAAAAAGCCCAAACCACAGGATAGCTGTAGGAATCATTGTGAATTTGGGTGCGTGATATTATCCTGCTGTGAAATACGTAAATTAAAAATATTGGTTGAAAAAACGCACTTATTATTAGAGCAAAATATTAATATTGTTAACCTCAGCATTGTCATTTACATTACTATAAAATCAGGGTATCTTCTGCATGGTTTTTAAAACCAAAATTTAAGGGATTTTAAGACCTATTTTATTTAAACAAATAACATTAATACCATAGAATGACTAAAAACAATGACTTAAGGCAATTTTACAGTTCCAATAATGCAGGTTTTGACATTTATGTAGAAATGTACTAACTATAAAATAAGTTTTCTGTTTATAACTCTATGTTTTACACATTCAAGATTTTAGCATTTGATGGCTTACCAATTCACTATGATATTGACGTTCACTATGAAACTGTTACATGCAGATTAAATAATGCTGTTAAGGTGATGATACACTGGGAAACTTTTTGAGCAATGTTACCGAGCGATGATGCTTGGGCACTTTTCCATTGACAATGGGCAACAAATTTCTATCTGGACACTTTTGGTCAAAATTTGTTGCCTATTGTCAATGAGAAAGAATCGCTTGGCAACATTGCTCAAAACGTTGCCCCGTGTATCATCACCTTTAGAGCTTCATCATAATTTTTTTTTTTTACAGGAGCAAAGGTCAGTATCAAAAAATCTTGAAGATATTTAAGTATTTATTTGTTTTCAGCAAATGCTCATTCACAGTGAAGTGAGTTTAGGCTCTTTTTCTCTTATCTGGAAGGTCTTACCTGGAGGAGCGTCCTGCATGCAGATTAAGAGGTGCCTATGCTGTGCTCATATTTATAGCAAACAAAAATATGTCCAATCGGTCCTATAGGTCAGGTATAAGATCATTCACACCTAGATGGTCACTGACTCATCGTGTGGGAAAGGGTTATAATGTGTTAAAGTTTGGAACGTTTGAAAAAGTGTTGCTTGACAAAAGGATGTGGTTTAATTTCAGTAAAACATTGGGTATAACACAATTATCTTCTTCAATTGCCAGAAACAGACATTCGCATGATCATATGCAACATTAAACAGTCAAAAAAGTATAAGTTGATGCAAATCAAACTCTAAACATTGATGTTTGACAGTTAAAACCACCCTTCCTGCTGGTTGAGGTCTGAAAACAATACAAATAAGTTGATGCATGAGGTATGCATGCATGATGCATGTTTTTAACCATTAATGTTGAAGTTTGAAAGAATATGAATGTATAAGGCAAATTCTATCTAATGGCATTTAAGGCAAACTTGTTTTTCACCGTTTTTGATTTACCTGTTTTATCCTAATTAACTTGCTCCTTTTAAATGTTAAGAATGCAAAACTTCCATGAAGACATGTTTGCAGATTTATTCAAATGAGGCCTTAAGCACAGGCCCAGATGCAGATAAAGACATTTGTAAAATACATGCACTTGCATGTTAAATAAATAAGCTCATCCTATGACTGTGGTCTGCGTGGTTTGGTCTGGGCATCATGACTCATAAAAAGGTGAGGTTTTCACATAGTGGTTGGAAATTTTAGATTCTCATGTGGTGTATGTGTAAAGCTTGTATGTGTTAAAGATTATTTTTTACATCTCTAAAATGGCCAGAGAAAGAACTAAAATCGGTGAACATTGTGTAAATAAATTAAAAGGCTTTGACCTGGATACTTAGTAGCCTATATTGTTGCAGGGCCTTGTTGCTAAAATAAATGAGCAATTCAACAAAAATTGACAATTTAGTAACTGTTTACCCAAACAACTTACAGCTTAGGTTTGTGAAGCTTTATATTATTGAATCTTTTACTGTAGGGAAGCACGGGGCACAAAGTAATGCGGGGTTAGTTGTAACACACATGGTTTAAAACTTTCCACACATGCCAGCATGATGAAACTTAAGGTGATGATACACAGGGCAATTTTGTCGAGCGATGTTGCTTGGGAACTTTCCCATTGAGAATGGGCAACAAATTTCTATCTAAAGTATCCAGACAGAAATTTGTTGCCAATTCTCAATGGGAAAGTGCCCAAGCAACATTGCTCAGCAAAATGGCCCTGTGTATCATCACCTTTAGTGTATTTACTAGCTGCCATAGCAACACTACAGGTCCTTCTCAAAAAATTAGCATATTGTGATAAAAGTTCATTATTTTCCATAATGTAATGATAAAAATTAAACTTTCATATATTTTAGATTCATTGCACACCAACTGAAATATTTCAGGTCTTTTATTGTTTTAATACTGATGATTTTGGCATACAGCTCATGAAAACCCAAAATTCCTATCTCAAAAAATT
>RJVU01053643.1:6335896-6347993 GCA_003731715.1 Anabarilius grahami | reverse complement strand
AGAATCTGTGGGATATTGTGAAGAGAAAGTTGAGAGACGCAAGACCCAACACTCTGGATGAGCTTAAGGCCGCTATCGAAGCATCCTGGGCCTCCATAACACCTAAGCAGTGCCACAGGCTGATTGCCTCCATGCCACGCCGCATTGAAGCAGTCATTTCTGCAAAAGGATTCCCGACCAAGTATTGAGTGCATAACTGAACATAATTATTTGAAGGTTGACTTTTTTTGTATTAAAAACACTTTTCTTTTATTGGTCGGATGAAATATGCTAATTTTTTGAGATAGGAATTTTGGGTTTTCATGAGCTGTATGCCAAAATCATCAGTATTAAAACAATAAAAGACCTGAAATATTTCAGTTGGTGTGCAATGAATCTAAAATATATGAAAGTTTAATTTTTATCATTACATTATGGAAAATAATGAACTTTTATCACAATATGCTAATTTTTTTAGAAGGACCTGTATATCGAGAAAATTAAAAATCTTTGGAAGATATCACTGAACATTTATTTAACCATAGCAAAATTATATTTCTTACTCAAGTTATTTTTTCATCTCTATTTTTTTGTTTATTTAAAATTAGACAAATCTGATATTATTTTAATCTTATATCTGTTATTTAACAGTTGAGATAGTTCTTTAATGCTGATCTAACCTGCAGAAGACACTAGTCAGGTTTAAATCTGAGCAGGTGGGGCATGTTATAACACTGCGTTACAATGTGCCCCCATTAGAACTCTGCTATTCTATTCTATACTTTTATGAATTCTGTTGAGAAACCATGAGAAAAAGGTGAATAAAGACTGAGAGTCAATGTTAAGAAATTATTAATTATTATGTTTAGAACTCTGCTGTATAGCTGTGTTTTGCGGTGTGTTTGTTGTCAAACGCAAAAATTAGTTTATTTTTAATTATTTAAAAAAATCCCATTATTTTATATGAAAATTTAATAATTGTATTTTATTGACAAAATATTTTAGTTTCTTTGATTAGATCGGATAACATTTTAAGCTGTTGTATGGTCATGTTACAATGTACCCCACCTATGGGGCATGTTGTCACATTTCACTTCCATTCTTTCGAGGTAAATCAAGAAAAAAGCACACACTGTATTAATGAAACAAAACCACATAATTGTTCTGGACATGTATGAAATGAATGTGGGAAAAAATAAATACTCTGAACCCCAAGTTAATTTACACAAACTGAGAAAGTCAAAAAGTGTTACTTTGTGCCCCGCTCTCCCCTACTTTATCGACTGTGTTTTAATAATAATTAGTAATTTAATGTGTCCCAATTCATGATTCAGCTCTTTAAAGAAGAAAATAATATCATTTACAATTAACATGACTAAAATTCATTTAAATATCCTGTCTGAACATATAAATGCTAAACATATTTTCAGTACTTGGTAACATTTGTTACGATTTATTCGGCCATTTACACTGGCATGAAACACAAGGGACTTGATTTTGTCCACAGGGAATGGGATCATTGGATCGTTGGGGTTTGCTATTGCTGTGATCACATGATGTGAGTGACACATTCTGATTAAAGATTAGAGCAGTGATTCTCAACCTTTTTTGAGTAATGGACCCCAGTCATATTTGGAACCATCTTCAAGGACCCCAGAATAAAATTGGCTCATTGGTATCATTAATGACTTTGTGACGAATAAATGTGAATAAAGTATAATTTACTACTACGTGTAATGATGGGTCGACAGAATGGGGATCCATTTGCAGCTTTTATTAACAGATGTATACAAACAGACAGGACTTTGGGCAAGAGCATAAACAGGGACAGGCAATGGTCGAGACAGGCGGCAAGCAAACAGGGTCGGAAAACAGGCAATGGTCGAGACAGGCGGCTTTACAATCAGAGTCCAGATAACAGGCAGAATTCAGGGCAGGCGGCAAGGTTCAGCAGGGATAAACAGTCCAGTCAGTAACAATAGGCAGTAAACAGGGAAAAACGCTCAGAAATGATCACCTCGGCAAATCAAGACTTCGCGAGGTATGTATGCATGTGAGAGTGTTATATAGTGTGAGATTGATTCAGTTCAGGTGTGTGTAATCAGTCCCAGGAATGAGGACCCATGGGAAACGTAGTTCGAATCAAAGAAGTTCAATATTCCGGTGATGGCTCCCTCCGGCGGTCCGGAGGACGAGCCAAAGGAGCCCCATTCATGACACTACGTTAGTTGACTTGTCCTATATTTAGTCATATCGTCAGTTGTATTATACATATATTATCTTCTTCTTTTATCGGAAAATGTCAAATGCCAAAATATACAAAAATTAATATTCAGATATTTTATAAAAAAGATCATATAAATCATTTATAATAAATACTGCAATATTCCATCAAAATAAGAACTGTCTATTTTGATTTTATGATTTTCATTTAAATATCCTGTCTGAACATATAAATGCTAAACATATTTTCAGTACATAGTAACATTTGTTACGTTTTATTCGGCCATTAACGCCGGCATGAAACACAAGGGACTTGATTTTGTCCACAGGGAATGGGATCATTGGATTGCTGGGGTTTGCTGTGATCACATGATGTGAGTGACACATTCTTACTAAAGACTAGAGGGCACGTGCATTTAAAAAAAATAATGATGATATAAATAATTTATAATAAATACTGCAATATTCCATCAAAATAAGAACTGTCTATTTTGATTTTATGGTGACCTTAAAGTAACTTTCTGCTGTATCAGTCAAATCCTCGGTTACGTTACACTCCAAATCGGCTCTTTGCGAATCGGACAAGAGCTCGGCCAAATGATTCAGTGAGATTAATTCATTCAGTTCGAACGAATCGTTAAAACCCGGTTTTGTCCAATCGATTCATTAAAAAGATCCGACTCGTTCAGAATCGGACACCGCTATTCTTGAGCCATCATTATAAAATACTATCTGATTATGAAACAAGACGAGCGAAAATACACATTTTACACATCATCTAGCTATTTCATTCTAAGAAAATACATGTTATTGAGAAAATGTCTAAAAGACCCAAACTGAACGCATCCTGTCCTCGCGCCACCCCCGGCTCTTCCCAGTTGGTCCAGACTGGATTAGAGCGCTGCAGCATCAGCGGATGATAAGGAATGAAGGCCGGGCCGCTGCGCCCCTCCACCAGCCGCATGTTCCCGCACACCGGTACCACACCGCCTACAAGAGAGGAGCCGGGGACTGTAGAGGATAGTAACCTTTTTTTGGCATAGCCGCCCAACAGAAAGGGATTTCCTCACCAAAGCCCTCGTTTAAAACTCTGCTGGCTGAAATCACTGCAAGCTAACATCACTTGGCACCATCAGGGAGACGTGTTCCTGGGAGCCGAGCACCACGTACATTCCTCCGTCTGTTGGATGACAAATGCCATGCCTACGGATGCATTTGAGTCGGAGTAGGGGGGATTGCAGGAATGCATGTGCCGCTGTTCGGGAAAACCGGCTGTGATGTTTAACCGCTGCTAAAGCAGTGACTGTGAAGCTCGCGCGTGTTTGCAGTCAGCACAATCAAGGTGACGGCAGCTAGCCCGTTAGCTCTTGAGCTATCCGGGAGTGTGTGACAGGGAACAGAAAACGCGTTTGATATCAGAATATCCATATTGTTAAACTGAAAGAGGAAAGCACATGATGCATGTGTGCACTTTTTCTTCGCACGGTTGCACTTAGTGCTCATCGCTGACGAGGAGGAGATGCTTGATATCTGGGGGAGAAAAAACTTGACACATCTATGAGAATTTCATAATACTACATATCAAACTTGCGTGCTTTTTTTTTTTTTTTGCGCTAGCCGAATATCTTAATGTTAACCCCCTAAACGCCGTGGGATGTCATATCGATTCTGGCACTGTACTTTATTGTTGGTATTGTGACTACTTATGGTTGGTGCCAAGCAATTGTCGTATCATCACTATATTAAACGCATACCGGTATTTGTTACCGAAAATACACCTGCCTCTGGCTTCTTTCAGGTCGAAATGTCCCCTAAATGAGTCTTTTGCATCAGTTTTTTTTGCAAGCACACGGGTCCCACAGAGCGCTGGATGCCAACGCACCGGACAGACGGATGATGATGATGATGATGATTCACTCTACGGGAATATGAGGAAGTTGCCCTGAACCGAGCAAGAGGCTTCGCGTTCACGAAACCCCTGCGGTTCCCGATGGTGAAATTATCCAACGGCTGTTTGATGAGCAGCAAACGAAAGCCACCTCTCGCCGGGTCGCCTCTGAAGTCGAGCTGACAGAAGCTGGTGGGGTTTGTTTGAAAGACTTGAGCAGGGTGTGACCGCACTTGGTTTCAATGTTACATGCTGCACTGTATGTATCAGCGAAGCTCACTATGAACGCAGCCTGCAATTTCTACGTCAACCCGTGTGGATGACGCCGCCAACGTTTGAAAATAAATCGTCGCGGAGGCAAAAGTTGATTTTTAAAATTCCTCCGGCTAAAGAGCAGGTCTGTTAGCCATGTAGCTGGCTGCACATGACCGGACTGGACTTCTCCGACTAATGTCTAGGGTGTCAAATCTTTTTTTAGTCTGTGTTGTGCAGCGTGTATGTGTAGATGTGTAGCGTAGTTATTTTAGCGTCGTCGTCGTGACTGTTTCTGGTTGCTATGGCATTTTTAAACGGTCCCAGACTGTTGGACTGGGCAAACTCTCCTCCACATTTACAGTTCAACAAATATGTCCTGACTGGTTATAGACCCATTTCCTCCGTCCAGGAGTGTATCAAGAGTCTCTTCTATCTGCACAATGAGCTAGGAAACATCTACACACATGGTGAGTGAGATATATTGCCCCTAAAGAGGAAGATGACAGTGCCCACATGTCATCTGCTTCACTCTTTTGTGTCATTATATTACTTTTTTAAATGCATAACTTCATGTCAGTATGAGCTTTACCCATCCTGGCTGCTTAGGTCTGCATTTGCATTTGTATTACCCATTCATAGCTAAACCATATTTAAATGGTCAGTGTTGCTATACCAACAGAAAACAGGAAATGGTACATATTTCCTACCTGAGGAATGAGTGTTTGTAAACTGCAACTTACTCACTCTTTCATAAAACTACATGTTATTGGAGTAGTTCCCTGAAAATGAAAATTGTCATTATTTATTTAACGTATTATTTATTTATGTTGGTCTAAAAAACCTGTATGAATTTCTTCTGTTGAACACACACACACACACACACCCACGTTTGTTTTGCTATCTTAGTGGGGACTCTCCATAGACGTAATGGTTTTTATACTGTACAAACTGTATTTTCTATCCCCCTACACTACCCCTATCCCTAAACCTAACCATCACAGGAAACATTCTGCATTTTTACATTTTCAAAAAAACATCATTTAGTATGTTTATTAATCCATTTCCCTCGTGGGGACCGCTGGCTGGGCCCCACAATGTAGGTGAACTCAGGTTTTTATTACATAAATTTAATATAAACAAGAACACACACACACACACACACACACACACACACAAAGGAGAATGTTTTAGGCATGTCCTGATCAGTCTTTTTCATGGAGTGGCATCTTCAGTCCTCATTCATTGTCAAGCGTGAAAAAGTGAGCAAAATCAGTGTAAAAGTAGTCCACATGACTTGTGTGCTAAATATATTTTGAAGTCTTAAGGCCAATTCACACTGCACCGACAGAAGGACAATCACCATAGTTCATCACTTCTCAGATATTCCACGACCCGAAAAACACATTCTGTCACTGGAAACAAGCGTAGATCAAGGCTGTGTCCAAAATCATCCCTTATACCCTCATTCACTATTCCCTACATTAGTCCACTAATTTAAAGTTCACTTGAGGGAGTGAATGAAAACGAGTGAGTGAATTCAGACACTTGAGTTTGCTGGAAGGGCTGCCGCTTTTGCATAGTTTGTTATTGAATTATTTGAAACTTCGCAAACTGGCAGCTCCAGTAGTAAGATGAAAAGATTCATGTCATGGGAACTATGTATAAAGCTTAATTAAACAATTTAATAATCAATTAAAAAGGAGTTTATACCTGTATGATATTACGCTGTAGCCACATTGCACCTGCGGTTTGGAAAATGGATGGATGGATGATTCCGCTGCGGGCTCCATCTTCTGGCGAGATGCGGGAATTCTTTCGGCATGCTACTCTCACAGTGAATTATGGGTATTCTCTAGCCGTTGAGCATACATCGATTGTACACTCGTTATTAGGGTGCATTGTGGGATTGAATGAGGGCACTGAAAAACGTCCACTATGGTTTCGAACATAACTACGAATGGCTGTCCTCTCAAATAGTGCCCTAAATAAGGGTATAGGAGGCGATTTCGGAAAAAAAAGTGGAGCCAAAACATTTCGATCGCCCCCTGGTGGCTGGTTGGATGCGAGACAAACTAAAAAATGTTTTTTCCAAAGATGGTTTCTGCCATTTTAGGTAGTTCTTTTAATGCAGACATATGTTATAAGAACTACCTAGAAGACGCAAGTGTTAGTTTTTCCAGTATGTTTGGCTTTAGTTATTTGATACCTTAAAAACGGGGTGTAACGTCATGATTGACAGCTGTGTTTACGATTGAGTACGTGGGAGTATGGACAGGACCTTAAAGGATTAGTCCACTTTCAAATAAAATTTTCCTGATAATTTACTCACCCCCATGTCATCCAAGATGTTCATGTCTTTCTTTCGTCAGTCAAAAAGAAATTAAGGTTTTTGATGAAAACATTACAGGATTATTCTCCTTATAGTAGCGTTGCACGATATACCGGTACTAGAAAGGTATCGCGATACCCTGCTTTTAAAAATTTTATTAGTACCGGTACTTTGAGTGCCAGCTGTATTTCCTAAAGTGCGACAGCAGGGGGCAGTGTGCGTGCAGCGCGGCATATTGAGTGCGTCTTTATTCCTCTCAACTGCGTAACGGCTTTTATGGTGACGAAACGAGAGGTATGGTTGCATATACAGGTGCTCTTGCAGACCGTCCACAAATTGTTGAGAAAGCAGATGCACGAAGCGAAATATGCCATTATTTTGCTTACATTGCTGACAGTCAGGGCAAGCCCACGGACACCACAAAGCCCGTCTGCAAAAGATGTTACAAAATAACGCAAGCGAAGGGAGTCAAAAGCATCTTAGGTTAGTGTGATACCAGCATTATGTTTATGCTCTCAAACATTAAATGAGTGTTTTTTATTTATTTTACTCGTGCAAGCAGACCTGAGGTGTATTATTGAGTCTAAGTTTAATAAGTGATATCTGGTTGCAAAAATAAAATTGATTTAAAAATACATAAATATGTGAAGGGTATATACAGTTATTTTAAACCAATTTATGCTTTAATAACATTGCTCTAAGTATTATTTTAAACCAATTTATGCTTTAATAACATTGCTCTAAGTATTTACAGTAATCTAATTTTTACAATAATCTTACTGTCAAAAACACCTACATGTATCAAAAAAACTGCAAAAATGCATAACAGCAAATAATTTACAATTTTATTGAGCATGAAAATAATAAACATTAAAAATTATATTAAATCTAACTCTAACTTCACGGCAATGAAGCTCAAATCCAGAATTATCAGCCTGCACACTGGAGTAGAAAGAAGTTCTGTCATATGTGTTATTTATTTACTTTTCCTGCTGTTTTAGGTTTTTGCCGTAGTATCGTTTAAGTATCGGTATCGTGATATTCAAGTTAGGTATCGTATCGAAGTCAAAATTTTGGTATCGTGACGACAACTACCTTATAGTGGACTTCAATGGCCTCCAAACGGTTGAAGGTCAAAATTACAGTTTCAGTGCAGCTTCAAAGGGCTTTAAACGATACCAGACAAGGAATAAGGGTCTTATCTAGAGAAACGATAGGTCATTTTCGAAAAAAATTTAAATGTATATGCTTTATATAAACAAATGATCGCCTTCCAAGTGCTTCCGCCAAAACCGCATTTTCGTATTCTTCAAAAAGCTTACGCTGTACTTCCTACGCCTTCCCTATTCTACTTACGGAACGAACGCAGTGCCAGTTCCATTTTTTTCCATAAGTAGTACAGCGTAAGCTTTTTGAAGAATACAAAAATGCAGTTTTGGCGGAAGCACTTGGAAGGCGATCATTTTTACATTTGTTTTTTTTCCGAAAATGACAGATCGTTTCGCTAGATAAGACCCTTATTCCTCGTCTGGTATCGTTTAAAGCCCTTTGAAGCTGCACTGAAACTGTAATTTTGACCTTCAACTGTTTGGAGGCCATTGAAGTCCACTATAAGGAGAATAATCCTGGAATGTTTTCATCAAAAACCTTAATTTCTTTTCGACTGAAAAAAAGAAGGACATGGACATCTTGGATGACAGGGGGGTGAGTAAATTATCAGGAAAATTTTAATTGAAAGTGAACTAATCCTTTAATACCACGGCTCCACCTTAGGATCACTATTGCACAGACTCAAGCTCTAAATAATGAAATAGGCAATGAACATTTCTGGGATATTTTAGCTTCATTTTTCTAAAGTGGAAGGAAGTGAAGGTTCGTTCTCCGCAGGGCCCCCTCAAGTGCGGGGCCGCACCGGTTGCACCGTCCTAAGGACGGCCCTGGCTGGTTTAAGGCGCGTTTCCACCACAGGAACTTTCCCAAGGAACTAGGAACTTTGGGGTGGTACTCAATGTGTTTCCACTGCAGAAACCGGGGTCTAAATGACGTTCCAGGTAAAAAATCCCCCCTCTGAAAGTTCCTGCTCGTGAGGTAGTACTAGTTCCAGAACTTTCAGGGTTGGGACTTGGGCGCTGAACATGCTAATTGGTTGACTTCACACAGCATTTTATTTAAACCATCGTTTTTCTAAAGTCTGTTGCGGTGTGTGCAGTAAGAGTTGTTTTCTATTCGAATCAACAATGGAGTTTAAAAATACGACCGATGGACTGACGGTGAGGTTCAGGCTTTATTAAGCTTATATGCGGAGGACGAAATCCAGAGGGAACTGGAAAGTCTCGCACAGTCCTACATCACCGGACTATCTTCACAGTACTTTAGACCGCTATGGAAACGCAGCTAGCAATAGGTCTGGGGGAAAAACAGTTCCTGGGACAAATTGTTCTGGGTAATTTCGGTGGAAACGCAGCTTTAGTTGTGTTTGATCAGTTGGAGATGAACTTTGCAGGAAGGTAGATCTCCAGGAACAGGATTGGGCAATGCCAACAGGCGTACCAAACTGATTTTACAAAGTGTCTGTTGCCGATGGTTGGTGTCTGTCAGTGCAGTGTGAATTGACCTCTAAGGTGTGGTTACAGTAAAATTTTGACACAATTTTGTGGGCAATAAAGGCAAAGATTATAGAATAACACAAGACGCGTCACTCGTTTTGTTTTGAATGAGAGAAAGTGCAACGTGCAATATGGCGGAATAAGTCCCGCCTTCTAATTAGAAGCTCCGGTTCCTAAAGAAACAATCAGAAGCGTGCCTCCTAAATGAGACACGAGTCGCACACTTAGGACTTAGTATGCGAATTAGCCTGATCTAGCCTGAAAAATAAAATAAAAAAATTGTCATTATTCGAGAGTTTAGAAACAAAATTTATGAGACAGTTGTCGGATTTCATTGGTGTTTTTAAATATGAAAGCTTAGCAAACAGCTTTGGAGAATTTGATGTTTCTCCATTCAAAGAGATAGGAGCTGCACTTGCATGCCTGAGAGGCGTTTCAAAGAAGGCCGCTGAGTGAAATGACTTGTCTTAAAAGGACTTTGATAAAGATTCATTGTCTAAAAATGGTAAATGGGACCATTTATTTGTTGACAATCTTCACCTTCAGTGACTGGATCATTGAACAAATCATTTAGATTTATTTTGTGAATTGCATTAACTGATTCACTGAAAAGATCAGACTCAAATGAATCATTCGCTCTGTTACTTCTCTCATGAACTTGAAAGACTTGAAATATAACATATGAGTCTTGTGGATTACTTTTGTAATGCTTTGTCATTTTGTATCCTTTTTGAACCTTGACATTTTCAAAAGCCATTGAATGGAAAAGAGAGACCAGTACATTTTTTTAAAAAATATCTCATTTTCTTTTCCACAAAAGAAAGAAAGTCATACAGGGTTGGAACAACATGAGTGTGGATAAATGACACAATTTTCAATTTTGGGTGAAATATCCCTTTAAATGGTTGTACAGCTACACCATAAAATGCAAAGATTGGCATCTCTCCATCCCACTCTTGTGCTGTGTACATCACTATATATGCTGCAGTTTGCTATAGGGATGTCCCGAGCCGATCTCAAGGATCGGTATCAGGACCAGTTTAAGTTTTTTGAACTAATCAGTATTAGCTGTCTTAAGTCCGATCCTTTATTAAGCCCGATTCTTTACAAAAGCTTTCGTGCATTAGGCCAGGTTGTGGACAATGCTTCTTCAAGTGGGTTTGCCAACCGCCATTAAAAGGAAAAGAAGAAGCTCAAATGTGCATGCGTGTGAGAACGAATGAGGTCTGTCCTTGCATGTCACACATGGACTTTCTAGCTTCCGTGTTTAGCATATTTGATGCACACTAACGAATCACTTGAAAGTCATTTATTTACTGTTTATTTTTATCTGCCCTAAGACTGAGAAGTTGCTATGGGTTGCGTCTTGCTTCGGACTGGCATTCTGGCACTGTGAGCTTCATGCTTTCTAACCTGATCTCCATTTTTTTTTTTTTCTTTTTGTTGCAATTAAGGCCCCGATATACTTCAAGCGAAATCGAAGAACAAACTGATGTGACGTCATTTCGAACAAAATCAGAGCAAAACGAAGTTTGTTTGGAGTTCGTTTTGGGAGTTCGAAACAGCTTGTCAAAGCGAACTTTCCGGAAAAGTTCGCTCCGGCTGGTAAACCCCTTCGTACTACAATTGGTCCATGGTGATAATGTAATAGGTAGGTGTGCTCTGAGGCTCCGCCTTCTTTCACGTGGAAAAATTCTCCGGTTCATTTCTTCTGTTCAGTCCGTCGAGGTCAGACGTCCGCGAGTAAAAACATAAACACACTCAAGAGCCGCTTTATAGTAAAACATGAAGTTGTACTTCTGAATAAATCAGACACTGACACTGTTTTTCATGTTTGATAATGCAAAGCTGCTTACTTTTAAGCAATCTATTGTATAAAGTGCTAAATAAATAAACGTGACATGACTTTACTAGAGTGCCGAATTGCAGAGCTCATGTAAACATATCCACGTTGTTGCTATGATTTTCTTATGCTTTATTAAAAAAATACTTGGTGTTTTCTCTTTTTTTTTGTGCGTTTATTTTGTTATTGAGAGGAAAGTGCACAGCATGTATTTTCATATGTTACACATTCGCTAATAGTATACCGCTCCGTATTTCATGAATATATCGGGGCCTTTATTTTTTCCTGAATCAGAAAGAGCTTTATTGCCAAGTATGCTTACACATACAAGAAATTTGTCTTGGTGACAGAAACTTCTAGTGTGATGATAGAATGACAGTGACAAGACAGATCTAAAAATGAAATGTGAATAAAAATAAATATATAAAAAATACTAAATAGACAATGGACAATGTACTAAAGGTATGTTGTATACAATGCAAGGGAATGTGAATAAGAGGTATGATATGCTAAATAAATACCGAGTATAAATAGTGTTCTCTATTGCACTTTTATTGCCCAGTGGGGGCATTTAATTGTTCACGAGGTAGATGGCTTGAGGAAAGAAACTTTTCTTGTGCCTGGCTGTTCTGGTGCTCAGTTTTAGCTTGATTTCATAATGTAAAACAGTTGAAAACTACATAGTCGCTGCCTGTTTGCAGTTTTTAGATATATCAAAAATGAAAATGGCTAAAAGAAAACATAAAGACTATGAGAATTGTTCTTTGTGGTCTATCTGTATAAATATGCATTTGTGGAGTGATCTGAATCTGTGGTTTGTCTCATTTGCAACTGAGTTGCTTATTTAATGTGAAGACAAATTACAAAGCACTCACCAAAACCATTATCTTAGTCTTGTAAAGTAGTGTTCAATTTATAAATTAATTTGTTTTTGTATATATATATATATATAAAATTAATAATTAAATGTTATT
>RJVU01053643.1:6289085-6330018 GCA_003731715.1 Anabarilius grahami | reverse complement strand
TTTGCTCAGTATTTAGTAGAAGCACCCTTTTGATCTAATACAGCCATGAGTCTTTTTGGGAAAGATGCAACAAGTTTTTCACACCTGGATTTGGGGAGCCTCTGCCATTCCTCCTTGCAGATCCTCTCCAGTTCTGTCAGTTTGGATGGTAAACGTTGGTGAATAGCCATTTTTAGGTCTCTCCAAAGAGGCTCAATTGGGTTTAAGTCAGGGCTCTGGCTGGGCCATTCAAGAACAGTCACGGAGTTGTTGTGAAGCCACTCCTTCGGTATTTTAGCTGTGTGCTTAGGGTCATTGTCTTGTTGGAAGGTAAACCTTCGGCCCAGTCTGAGGTCCTGAGCACTCTGGAGAAGGTTTTCATCCAGGATATCCCTGTACTTGGCCGCATTCATCTTTCCCTCGATTGCAACCAGTCGTCCTGTCCCTGCAGCTGAAAAACACCCCCACAGCATGATGCTGCCACCACCATGCTTCACTGTTGGGACTGTATTGGACAGGTGATGAGCAGTGCCTGGTTTTCTCCGCACATACTTAGAATTAAGGCCAAAAAGTTCTATCTTGGTCTCATCAGACCAGAGAATCTTATTTCTCAAAATCTTGGAGTCCTTCAGGTGTTTTTTTAGCAAACTCCATGCGGGCTTTCATGTGTCTGGCACTGAGGAGAGGCTTCCGTCGGGCCGCTCTGCCATAAAGCCCCGACTGGTGATGGTTGACTTTCTACAACTTTCTCCCATCTCCCGACTGCATCTCTGGAGCTCAGCCACAGTGATCTTTGGGTTCTTCTTTACCTCTCTCACCAAGGCTCTTCTCCCCCGATAGCTCAGTTTGGCCGGACGGCCAGCTCTAGGAAGGGTTCTGGTCGTCCCAATCGTCTTCCATTTAAGGATTATGGAGGCCACTGTGCTCTTAGGAACCTTAAGTGCAGCAGAAATTTTTTTGTAACCTTGGCCAGATCTGTGCCTTGCCACAATTCTGTCTCTGAGCTCTTCAGGCAGTTCCTTTGACCTCATGATTCTCATTTGCTCTGACATGCACTGTGAGCTGTAAGGTCTTATATAGACAGGTGTGTGGCTTTCATAATCAAGTCCAATCAGTATAATCAAACACAGCTGGACTCAAATGAAGGTGTAGAACCATCTCAAGGATGATCAGAAGAAATGGACAGCACCTGAGTTAAATATATGAGTGTCAAAGCAAAGGGTCTGAATACTATGTATGAATAATATGTGATATTTCAGTTTTTCTTTTTTAATAAATCTGCAAAAATGTCAACAATTCAGTGTTTTTCTGTCAATATGGGGTGCTGTGTGTACATTAATGAGGAAAAAAAAATGATCTTAAATGATTTTAGCAAATGGCTGCAATATAACAAAGAGTGAAAAATGTAAGGGGGTCTGAATACTTTCCGTACCCACTGTATATATGATGTGTAACTATTAATTTTATTTTTTTGTAGAAATATACAGTTATGATCCCCAGTGCCATCCTGAACAGAGGGCAGCAGTTGTGTTAAATACACTTACAATTCACCCATGCTTGAATGATGTGAGCTATACAGTTGTATGTTAGGTAACAAGAGCTTGTCATCTTAGTAACACTGTGTTTTGGTTCACAGGAGCTCTACCCATCGTGTACAGCACACTTCTCTGCTACCCCTTCACTCGCACAGTGGCTCTGCTGATGTACATCCTGCTATCCAGTTACGCCATCTACTGTGCCATCACAGCACGCAGCAGAGTGCGGCGTCTGCGTTCCTTTGCCTGGCAGTTACTTTACCGCTTCTCATTTTTCCTTCTGCGCTGGGTAGGTGTGGGCGGAGGGAGTCCCACCTCACTGCGTCACTTTCTCACCATGGATGCACTAGCAGTGTTGGGCGGGGTCATCAATATCACACGAATCCCCGAGCGGTTCCGCCCGGGCCTCTTTGACTACTGGTGCAACAGCCATCAGATCATGCATGTGCTGGTGGTGGTCTCCATACTGTACCTACACTGGGGTGTGCTGGATGACTTACTGTGGATCAACACCTATCACTGTCCCTCAGACTGACAGTGGCCCCTGCTAGTCTGGAATCGTGGGTAATAGGGCGTGAGGACCTCTTTTAGTAATGAGATGTTTGGGAATGCGACGTAATTGGGCAAAGAACGGTATGGGGTGGGGGGAGACTGTTGTGCTTTGTATATAAATGTGTGCACGAAAGTCCATAAGAAGTGTTTTACATGTTTTTTAGGAGACACCAGTGCCAGCTTCGACACACATGCTTGTTTGTGCTGTCAGTAGCCAGAATGTACATATCCGTGTTAGCATAAACATTGTCTGTGCATGGCACTGTTTAGACTTACTAGCTCAAAGGCAATTATTATTTTTTTGGTTCGAGACCTACACATTCTATAGGCGTATACACACACACACATACAGGATCTGACATTATTTGATGTCATATGTTCACCAGCGTTTAAAGCATTTCTTAAATAACCCTCTAAATTTAGTTTTAGCTGAACAATAAAAGAACATATCGAGCCCTCAAATAATTGGCTCTCGAAAAGCGAGATTTAACATATCACAATCTAAAACTCGTTGCTTAAATAGCATGGCTTTTGTGAAAACTAAGTACGGTTTGTCTCTATTCTCAATTTTGCTGGTGACACAAACAAAGATCGCTGGTGCAGAAATATATCCACCTCCAACTTTCAACTTGCTACTCTATTGCAGACTATGCAGCATATCAGATGTTATATCAATGCTAACACTACACACACAAAATGTACTGTAAGCCCAGTCTCACAGCAACATTTACTGGAAATACTTGAGTTGTTTTTTATCTGTTTTATCATGCTTGTTTTTTTTTTTTGTGCCGTCTCTATGTTCAGGTCCATATTTTTCACATTCATACCAATTAGCTGTAAGTGAAGGGTGAAGGGGTCATTCCTTGGGTTGTAGCCTTGCCATTTTTATTTTCATTAGGTGATTAAAGTTGCTGAGTGCTCATTTTAATTTTTTGAGTGCCCTCTGTGACTTTAATCATGTTTGTTAGCATCTAAGGGGCACTTATTCAATGCCGTTTTTTTTTTTTTTTGCAGAAGCACGACTTTAATAACACCCTGGGAAACATTTCACGTTACCTGCAGAAGATATTTTCTCTGCTGTGCCGCCGAACAGTCGATTCAACCTTGTACACATGTGGTTTTAATATCCTAGTCTGTTTGGAAGATTGGATTTTGTAGTGCTCTAAATTAGAATTAATTTCTTTCTGACCTTTAACCTCAATTATCTATGTAACCTTGGATTCAAGACTAGGCAAATTATTTTTTTAATGGCGTACTGTTTGCACAAAGGCTTTAATTCTCTGCTGGCTGTCCTCGACCAATGCACACCTGATGTTCCCGCTCATCAGATGTGGCAGATGAATATTAGACTTCAGAATGGAGTAAAATTACTCATGCCAATACACTATGAATTCACCAATGAAGACTAGGAGAATATTGGTATTGCTCACTTGCCAAATTAATGATATATGTAAGGTTTATCTAAAGCCCGGAACACACCAAGCCGACGGTTGGCGGTTGGGCAGTTTTTTCGTCCGATTCAACATGTTGAATCGGCGTCGGAGCTCGTCGGTCAGTCGGGCCATCTGATCATTCTGATTGGCTGTTCAGCTACTGCCACCTGCTGGTACGGAAAGGCATTTTTTCTTACGCAGGCGCAGAACGGACGTGCTACTTGGCTGTCGAGCGTCGGTTTGGTGTGTCAGGGCAACTTTGGACCCAGACACTGCCAACGTGAGCCAACCCCACAGTCTGCTTTCGTCGCCACTAGTTCGTCGGCGTCGGCTTGGTGTGTTCCGGGCTTAAGTCTTTAGTAATGGGATGAATTTGATTTGAAATAAATCATTATGGCCCCTCTGATTTAAAGGGTTAGTTCACCTAAAAATAAAATTTCTGTCATTAATTACTCACCCTCATGTCGTTCCAAACCCGTAAGACCTTCATTCGTCTGCGGGAACAACGTCTTCGTCTTACGAGTGTGGAACGACATGAGGGTGAGTAATTAATGATAGAAATTTCATTTTTGGGTGAACTATCCCTTTTAGATAAAGACTTCAGGTTTAACAGAGTTGAAAAAAGTCTCATCTACATCTACTTAAGAATGTGATTTAAAGTGAAATAAATCAGTTCTTATAATAGATAGCACTATGGAGATGTTGACATTATTCCAAATGGGCTGTATTATGCGACTGCATTTTTTGCACATTAGAATTTGTTACCTTAGCTTGCTTATGCACTACTGAGAGGAACAAACCAAGAAAGACCCTTCTTACCCTTCCAACCTCAATAGTTTTAAAGCAATGTGATAACTTTGTTGACACAATCACAATGTAGCTTTCAGAATGAACATCAGTGAGGCCTGCCATACATTTCAGTTCAATTACCTCCAATATCCGTATCACTGGCATTATATTTATTGTATTTATGATTATGTTTTACTGTTTGGAAATGTTTGATGATATTTTATTTGAATGCAATTACTACTGTGTTTTTATTATTATTATTTGAACCAGTTGGGGATCACATATCTTTACATAACCACAGTACTCTGATAGTCCTATAGCCGAGGTCAGACCTATTAGTGTAGAATTGGTGCATGTTAGGTAGAATGTTGCTCAGATGTATCTGACAAACACTTAAAAACTCTATGCCAAATTATCTGTTTTTGGGGCTTCAGGTGTCGTACATGATGGTCCTGATCTTAGCAGACCAGCATGGTTTTAAATTTAAGCCACAAATACAGTCCCTCAGAACAGGACCGATTTACCCCAACCCCTTTAATGCTATTATCAAATGACAAACATTAGACTCTGAAATCAAGTGGTGCATGTAAATACTAGTAAACCAATCCCCTTAAACACAACATGCAATTTCCTGACGCTTGCGCAATGCAGCCACTGACATTTGTGCTTAATGTGCGGTAACAGAGCTAATGCATCAAATATATCTGTCTATAGAAAGGGAATAAAATCAAGAAAGCAGCCCAGAGGCAATACGACCATATCAAATAATTAACTGCACTGTTTATTTTTTTTACCAAAAGGGCTTTTGGATCAAAGTAAAAACCAATTAAGAACTTAAAAGTCCATATGGGTAACGTAAATACCTGTATGTAGACTATATGCATAAAATGCAAGCGGCATACATACTGACATTTTTATATATTCATATTAATGTTTAAAGTAACAATGTTGGAAGAAAATATATTGAATGTTAATGTATTTCATCTCAGAGGGTGACACTTGATATGAATTGTCCGATTTCATTTCGAAGACAGCAGTGATTTGATCTATCTGTGTACGTGTAAAAAGCTAAAATTGTGACATCACAAGGACAGGCCTGACGGCAGAGCTAACAATATGCTGTTACATTATTTAGTAGGGTTAATGTCTGTACTACTATGATGTCATAATGTCATTAACTCGGTCTTTGGTTTTTAAACAGTTTAGAAGGGATTGAATTATAGTTTGGTTGGCAAAATCTCTTTTTTACATTATGAAAAGTAGGGAGAGGCTGCAATACAGATATTTTGGTTTGAAAAACGGGGGTCCTGATATGTTATTACCTCTGAAACCCACTGGATAACTATGCATAATCAAAATATGTACATATATATATATATACACACACAAACATGTTTGTACATGTGAATTCCAAAAACAAGAAGTTTTACCAGTCCTGTAAAGAAACAGATTTGTGTATTCACACCAACTTGTTTTGCTCAGACCATGCCATCCTGGGGTTTCCTCTTCTCAGGGTGCCCTGTCAGTGCTCACTTGTACTGAGTGACCTCAACAACTGATTTCGGGCCAGTTTTCTTTTCATCCTGTCATGTCGTCTTTGCTTGTTCTGGTTAAAATTGAAGACTGAAAAAAAAAACATGATGACAGTTCTATGTTTTTAAGGGCAAAGATCGCGATGGCTTGTCAGCCATCAAGCATTTGGACCATGCATCCTTCTTGATGCATATTGCCTTTGTGGGGCCGAATGTGTCCATAAATGCTGATCAAGAATGTGTTTATTTATGTAGTTAGGTGATGTGAGAATGTGCAGAGCATGTTACATTGAGCCCTAAAGGAAATGGATTGCATCATAACCCATGTTTTAGAGGAGGAACAAGGATGATGTTCTCATGGATGATGTTCTCCTGTCTGTATATTCTAATGTACTGTGGTAAAAAAAAAAAAAAAATGACATGATGTATGAAACTATAATAACATTTTTTTTTCTTAGTATGCAGGTGCTGGATAGCCTGTTAATGATAATTTAAAAACTACTCGTTAGTTACACTTCGCATTATTATGATAATGGTATATTGTTATTATTATTATTATTATTCTGAGATGGATTACCACTATCAATGATAATCTTAATTTAAGTACAAAGGCTGAGAATACTAATGCACATAGGATGACTGGAGGTCTCTGAAAGATCTGTCGTTTCCACTCTTGCTTGAATGTTTGTTTATTTTGGTTGTTGTTTAGCTCCATCTGGTGGCCACAGCACTCTTTTGGCTCTTTGTGTCTGTAACAGCATAAATGATGTTCAGTTGAACTGTGTTGACATTCTGGATGAAGCCAGTCACGTAGGTCAGTCACTGAGCCACGTTGGCCATTTGTTTTTTTAGGTCTCCTAAACTAATTTATTGTAAAAATTTGTTATAACTTTGGTTTTACATAAACATTTCTTGTTGTAAAATGGTTTTATCTACAAGCGTGTGTCTCTGTTGGTTTATTATATGGGCCTATAATTCTCTCTCAGTCTGTTTGTGCCCACGGTTACATTTGTTCACTCAGACAGATCTTCCAAACCCCATGGTCTCCTGCAGCGATTGTGCAATAAATTGAGGTTTATATTTTTATATTGTGTCTTTTGACTTTCTTAATCATTTGAAAAAGGACTGTTGATGTAAACATGATATGTCTGCTTTTATATTTTGACCTCCACTTCGGGTAATTCATATTTGCCATGTTTGTTCTCACTTGTGTGATGATGTGCTTGTGTGACTGTTAATTTTTTTTAATTAATATTATTATATCGCTTTATATATTAAATCTGCCACCTTTGAACTGTATCTAACTTTTCCCCCTGGATCCATATATATATGTATATATATATAATTAGATGCATATTATTTTATAACACTACTCAGTCGCCATACATAATGCTAAATGCTGTATTACTGTGCAAAATACATAATGCCAGTGCCAGTTTACTTTCTTACTAAATATAAATCAACGTGCACATGATATACAGTCAAACCAAAATGTATTCAGACACCTTGAACATTTCATTCATTAATACAGTTTATTCACTATAGTTTAAAAAAAAATGGTAATGAAATATAACAAGATCTCAGAGTTAAACAGTGTCAGAAAAAAATAATCTTAATTATGTCAGATTACACTTAAGCAAAACATGGTCAGCTCAAAGTGTCTGAATAATTTTTGGTCCCAAATGTTTATCAATTTTACTAGTAGTCCACTGTATTGACTTTATTTTGCTATCCTCACTTACATAAATGCACTATAGTGTCCTGCACCCACTAGTAAAAATATATCAAAAATAAATAATTTTTGGTTTGACTGTGTAATTTTGCTAACATTTACAGACATGAAAACATTTGTTCTCTTAGAGAAATAAAAAAAAATATATTTATTACTTCTTATTGGATTTTCTATTTATAGAAAGTACATTTAAAAGTCATTTTTGGCCCACGTATTGATTTTAGAGTAAGGTTATAGATGATAAACTAATTTAGTTTCAACCAAACTAGGCTATGCTGTAAAACAGTGCAAAACGAGTGGATCTCTTTCAACCGGTGCAAGAAGCTTTCGCAACATTTATTTATTTATTTATTTATTTATTTTGGATGACAAAATTTGTGGCTTAGTTACCAAAGTTTTATTTGTACATTGCAGAATTGCGGAAATATGGTGCATGCGAATGTTTTTGTTAAGGGCATTTACTTTAATGCTGCATTTTTGCCTATTGTTAGGTTCGATAAAGAGATAAACATTCAGAAAACATGTCGACAAAACCGCAAACTTTATGCCAGCGCACGTCACGTTTGTGTTGCTATGACCACGATACGGTGTGAGATCAAGAGGGGTTCAGCTTCATGCAACGTAAATCACTTTAAAAGGAAACATAAAGCGAGGACACCTCCCATTCTCATCTACATCTTAAACTCTCACTTCCTCCATGATTTAGAGATCTGGCCATAACTGCTGGCACTCATCCGCTTCTCTCCATCTGTCAAACGAGCCCAGCGCTTCATCCTCTCGCCTCAGGAGCCAGAGTCCCTCCCCAGCCACAGTTCTCAGGTACAGTGCCCCGTCCCATCATATTGTGTGTTGGTTGTGCTCCTGTCCGGTGTTTTTGGTTACCGTGCATAACTTTGCATCTTTGTCCGCCTTTCTAAACCTAGTAAGCTGACTATCTAGACAGCATGTTGGGCGCGCCTAAACGCTCCTTTACGGCCTAAAATGTTGTTTAGAAAAGTAGGATTTGAGACGCAGCCCTAATCTGCGGATCGTTCCTAATACATTCAGCCATTTCACTCGGTTTAGTACTGCTCCTTAATGTTGTTTCCACGAAAATTTCCATTGCTAAATGTGTCTGTGCCTTTCTGAACTGTGGTAAGGCACGGTTAAACATTTGAGGAAGTTTTGTAAGAGAACTAAACAGTATTTCCAGATAAAGGTGAAGCTGATATGACTGAGTTCTTCACTCATTCTCACAGATATTGGCATAGAATAGTGTAGTTTGCTCAACATGAACTTGGGAAGAAATAGATAAAGACAGAAAAAGAATAAAGCATTGTAAAAATGTTTCAATTCATCAAAATAATATATATTTTTAATCCTTAAAGGGATAGTTACCCCCCAAAAAAGAGAATTCTGTCACAGTTTACCTTCATGTCGTTCCAAACCTACATGATTTTCTTTCTTCCGCTGATCAGATCAGAGATGTTTGTCTCAGTCAGGATTAACTTTTGATAAAAACGATTAATGAATGGTGACCAAGAGGTGTCAGTCCCTCAGTTTATGCCTAAAATATCCATTTGTGTTCCAAAGAAAAAAAGCCTTTATGTAAAAACTAGTTTCAAAGTTTCAACTAATACGTGTCATTCACTTCAATTATTGTGAGAAGTTAAATGAATGGAAACAGTTGCACAGTCTTTCTGAACCAGCATGTTTGTGTGAAAGGATGTGGTGTAACTGAAGTTCTGAACATCTCCTGCGCTCCCACAGTTGCTGCGGTGTCAGTCCAGTTACAAGTTTCCTTTCTCAGTCTATCTAATGCTCACTTTCTTTTGCATCTTTCATTTTTCAGTTTACTGAGTTCAGTGAGAATACAGGGCTTCAGTGATGCATTGCAAAGGAGAGTGACATTTGTTAGTCAACTGATTAAGCATCTGCATGAGACTGCGTTTGATATAGTGATGAGAAAGGAAAAATGGCAACAGGAAGAGAGAGATAGATGAAAAGAGGGTATACAGCAAAGTGCGCTATTACTAAAAACCTGCAGACAACGTGGCATCAGACTTGGAGAAGAAACCAGAGCATTTTCTTCTCAGTTACTTCTTGCTAGTTTCCTCTTTCCTTCCTCTTTCTTGGGGCTTATTGCCTACATACTGTTTTAAACATAGACAGATGAAAAAAAAAAACCTGTCGACTATTCATTTACAGGAATTCATTCAAATTCAAAACAATTTAGTTATTAAACTAGTACAACGTGTGTGCACACATACTAACCCCAGCAAAGTGTTAAGATCACTATCAAAATCAGGAATTGGAGTCAGCCATTTTCACCACAAATCACAAATACAGAAATACCTCAAAAAACAGCTTCCTTTAATGAATACATAACCATGTATCCTATATTAAGATACACATTTTTCAACCCTCAAGAAGAAAACTTGCAGCTAAATGGGTGGAAACATAATTTACATACATTTCTCATATGGCAGACACTTTTATCTAAAGCAACAAAGGTATATGATTCATCCGTTCATGCATTCACTGTGAATTAAACCCACAACCTTAGCATTGCTATAGCAGCATGCTCTACTGTTTGAAAGTAATGATGAAAGCCACCATACTTAGTTTACTTTTCCAGTTGTTTCTCATATTGATGTGTTTTCTCTCTCCATCCCTGTTTCTCCTCCTCCTCTATCATTCCTCAGGTCATCATGTCTAGGAAGGTGGTCAGGACCAGTAAGTTCCGCCACGTCTTTGGCCAGGCGGTGAAGGCAGACCAGTGCTATGATGACATCAGGATCTCCCAGATGACCTGGGACAGCAACTTCTGCTCCGTCAACCCCAAGTTTGTGGCCATGATTGTGGATGCCAGTGGTGGAGGAGCTTTTATTGTCTTGCCCCTGAGCAAGGTGCATACAGATAGCACTCATTAAGCTGAAATTAAATGGCAAATTAATTGCAGTGTCCATATTGTTGGGTAGTGGGTATATATATATATATTGCCCCCTCATTCAAGGTTACAACCACAGACACATATATATATATATATATAGAAATGCCAATATTACGATATTAAGTTAGTTGGACTGAATTAGGGCTTGATAGTTTTAGGTTCAACTTTAGTTTTAACCCATTACCTGTTTCAAATGATCTTCTGAGTTCTTAGAATTTTGAACTGTAGATATGTCATGCAGCATTTGTCTAAATAAGGAAGTTCAAGGTTGAGTTTCGTATGTACGTGTCACCAGACCTAGCATCTCTTCTCTTTCTGCTCTCTTGCATCTTGTTTTTGCCATATTTGGAGTGCGCTGCTGTCAGCCCTGCACAGGATGTGGTGACAGCTTGCAGATTGAGTGAGTGACAAAAACTATGAGAAAATGACAGCTGCCACTTAGGCACTTGATGTGCCTACTTTTTTCAAGTGATCGGCTTGGTTCAAAATTTGAATATATGCAGTTTTTACTTCATAAAGCTTTCTGATATTTTCAAAAACAGAAATATGTCAGAAACTATTTTTTGTCTTCCTCTTTTTGTTCTTGTTGAGTTTATTTCATGTGTCATTTCATTCTTTTTTTCTTCTCAGTCCATCATCTCAGGTCCTCTGTTTCTATACGTTACTCTGTCTGCACTTCTGGGTCTTATACTAGAGAATGAATGGGAGTTCTGTCATATTCAATCTGCTGTGCATCTTACACTCGGTGCGTTGCTCAATGGCAGCCATTGTTTCCCAATGAACACGAGAGTCAAGCCCTTTCATTATGTTTGGGTGGCATGAGGAACTTTTGAAAGCTCAGTTTTGAGACTGATAACATGATCATCAGCTTTTGTACACACTATTGAAATTCACGCATGCCATTAAAGGGGAAATAATATGAAATTCACATAATTTTCTTTTTTTCAATTCATGCTGATAAGATAATTTGTAATTCATATTTTTTATTAAATTAAATATTAATGTGGTGGTTTCAGACTTTTGGACCCCATTGTACCAGGAGTTAGACTCTTTAGGAATAGATGAATTTGTTGTTATTTGAACTTAACCAGTCACTTTCTCTGACCATAATTAAATCATCTTTAGTCCAGTGTTATTTTAGTGTTATTCAGTTATATTAATGACATAATAAATAGTATCAGTAACATTGTATGTTAGTATAGTATCTATTAATATTTTGAATTGTCTATTATTTTTAGATGTTCACTTTTCATCTTAAGTTTAGTTTTTTTGTGCTTTTGACATTTATATTAGTTTTTTAAATTATTATTTAGCTTTAATTTATTTTATTTCAGTTTCAGGTTTTAGTCATTTTAGTACTTCAACTTCTTTTCTTTCAGTAAGTTGCCAAAGCAACATTTCTAATGTTCAGTTACGGTTTTTATCTAATAATATTAATATTTTATTTTCAGCTTTATTTAGATTAAGTTAACAATAACAACATTTTTCAAGAATTTTCATGTTTTTTTACTTACTGCAGCCCCTGTGAGAGAGTCATAATTTATAGCCTATTCTTGTTTACGGACTTGCACACAACACTCACATTTAACAATAAGATTTTTGCAGAGTGAATGTGCTCTCCGTGTGCATGATGGGAGCTCCTGCACGGTGCTGTCCTCTCTAAACGGGTTAGTAGTTATTAGGCGTAATTGAAGGCATAGCTGTAAAATTGAGATCAGCTGACACAGCCCTCCTCATCTGTCTGAGATCTCTCCTGCTCTTTTTCTGCTCTGTTTGTCAAAGTTTCAAAGACTTCATATTCTATGTTTAGTCATTTGAATGACTTGTACATGGGTCTATTTGTGTACGTTTGTGTTTCCACTCCTTCAAACCAATGTTTACCTAATAGTAACCCATTTGTCCCTTTTGGGTCTCTGATTTGTGTTTTAGACGGGTCGCATCGACATGTCCCAACCCACTGTCTGCGGTCACACCGGACCCGTATTGGACATTGAATTCTGCCCACATAATGACAACATCATTGCCAGTGGCTCTGAAGACTGTAGTGTCATGGTGAGTGACTTGAGCCGTTAGCTTAATGGTTTGATCAAATGACATTTAAAACAGTTAATCAGTACTTGTGTGAAAACTCTCATATAATCCATAATTATTGGACCAGTGCCATCCAAATCTACTGATTATCATAAATATCTAATAAATTAATGAATAATACAATTATTTTGCTTAAGTAATATTATTATGTATATAAAATAGCTCATACTAGGCTTGCTACAATATACGGTAATTTCGGTTATATGCAGTATGAAAATATATATCGGTTTAAAGGGTGAACATTATAAATGAAAATGGAACAACAATGCCTATATCATTCCTAATAAACTTTAAATAATGCTCATTGTGTACCGGTACTTTTCATAGACAAAAAAAACCCGTTCAGTCTTTATTATAACATAAGGTCAATGTTGTTATGTAATAGATCTGGGAGATTCCAGAAGGAGGTCTCATATCGCCCCTGAAGGACCCAGTTGTGAAGCTGGACGGGCACTCTAAACGTGTGGGCATCCTCAGCTGGCACCCTACTGCCCACAATGTGCTAATGAGTGCAGGTAAACCAACATCAGACATCAACCCAACAGCCAAAAGTGCATTTATATACAGTCTTGAGCTACATCTATGTTTGCATGGCTAAGCAACACACTCATTCATGCAAGCATGCCACTTTTAAAGCTGAAATGGAATGATAGCGCCCTCTGCTGATTCTTCACAAACACTTCTTTACACTCATCTTTGAGGTTTTTGTCTTCCACTTCAACCTCCCTCCTTCCCCCTATACACTTGATTTACCTTGTCGGCCCTCTCTCTATTTCTTTCTCTCTTGGTTTCTGTCTGCAGGCTGTGATAACGTAGTCATCCTGTGGAATGTGGCTCGTGGAGAGTCAGTGGTGCGCATTGACTCAGTGCACACTGATCTGATCTACAGCGCATGCTGGAACAGAAACGGCTCTCAGATCCTTACTGCCTGCAAGGACAAGAAACTAAGAGTGTTCGATCCTCGCAAGGGCACCGTCATCTCTGTGCGTACATGCCTTCAATGTAAAAAAATGATAATGCTAACCAAAAAAGGATGCATAGGGGATAAATAAGTAATGTATTTGCATTGTTTACCATTCACCAGAATCGCCACATTAATTTTATCACATCTAGTAAGTTGTTGTCTTGTGGTTTTAGGATGCATTTGTTGCTGTACTTAAAAAGATTAGAAGTTAGTTGGTTGTAGGGTTTCATGTAGTTTTATGCCGTTTTAAAGCATTTCATACTAATGAATCAGCACATAAGGCTAATATAATGAACATTTAAAGCTATAGTAAATAACAGGAAATCTTTTAAGTGTTAATTTCATGTTTTCTTAAGGTGCGGTCACATTAGAAACATTTTCAGACAAAAAGGTCCATTGTATTTCAGTAATTTAGCAACCACTTTAGCAGCCTTTTTTTGTTTATGAGGATTCAACACAGTGAATCCTCATAACCAACTTGAACCTGCATCGTGCAAAATTACCGATTACATGAATTCCTTTTGAAATTCCTTAGATTTCATCCTTGAAAATTTACCGCATTTTGATCTTTTATCATTTTACATTCAGTGAATGGATTTAAAATAATTAACTTTAATAAATAAATAAATTTAACTCAAACTTTAAATTTGATAGCTTATACATCTTTTTCTTTCACCTTCCTTTCTGCCAGCTTATTTACTGCTCATGTGACCTCTCTCTGTGTATATGTGTGTTTCAGGAGAAGGACAAGGCTCATGAAGGTTCCAGGCCAATCAGAGCTGTGTTTGTGTCTGATGGCAAGATCCTGACCACTGGTTTCAGCCGCATGAGTGAGAGGCAGGTGGCGCTGTGGGATCCTGTGAGTGCATCATGTGATTTAGAAGCTCTCTTTTTCAGTTTTACAATCAAGTGACTCACAAAAGTGTGTTGTTTGTGGTTGCAGAACAACTTTGGTGAGCCCTTGACCCTGCAGGAGCTGGACACCAGCAGTGGAGTGCTCTTACCTTTCTTTGACCCTGACACTGGTGTAGTCTACCTTTGTGGCAAGGCAAGGAACTAACACGAGTTTTATGATCATGTAGAGTTATTTGTTCATGAAGTTATATGTTAAACAGTGTATATGGTTTGACAGGGTGACAGCAGCATCAGATACTTTGAGGTGACAGACGAGGCTCCATACGTCCATTATCTCTCCATGTACAGCAGTAAAGAGAGTCAGAAGGGCATGGGCTACATGCCTAAGAGAGGCCTGGAAGTCAACAAGTGTGAGATTGCAAGGTAAACACACCCAGCTTTCACCAATGCCTATAGTCTAGTTGCTTTGTCCCACAAAACATATTAAAAAATCTTCATTATTTTATATTTATTTTAGGTTCTATAAACTTCACGAGAGAAAGTGTGAACCTATTGTCATGACTGTGCCTCGCAAGGTAAGTTTGGTTTTAAAGTCAAAGATCAGTTTAAATGTTGTCAAAGGTTTGGGGTCAGTAAGATTTTTGTTTGTTTGTTTGAAAGAAATAGTTTGATTCAGGAAGGATGCATTAAAGCTACACTATGTAACTTTTTTGATTAAAAAAAACATGTGTTTACTTTACGCAGATACCCTTTGATAAACTTATAATAATGATTTTTTTTTAGCTATCGGGATGTATTTTGCAGGAAATTGCATATACAGCCTACATCTTTCTCCTGTGCATTTCCGGTAAAATCCAACTGTGGGTCTCGTGCAGCTAAAACTTTGCAAACTAACAAGAAAAATTGACCATTTAAAGGGTTAGTTTACCCAAAAATTTAAATTTTGTCATTTATTACTCACCCTCATGTTGTTCCACACCCATAAGACCTTCATTCATCTTCAGAACACAAATTAAGATATTTTTGATGAAATCCAATGGCTCAGTGAGGCCTCCATTGACAGCAAGATAATTAACACTTTCAGTGCCCAGAAAGCAACTAAAGACGTATTTAAAACAGTTCATGTGACTACAGTGGTTCAACCTTAATGTTATGAAGCGATGAGAATACTTTTTGTGCGCCAAAAAAAAAAAAAAAAAACTTTATTCAACAATATGTAGTGATGGGAGATTTTAAAAAACTGAATTCATGAAGCTTCGAAGCTTTTGTTTCAAATCATTGGTTCGGAGCGTGAACCATTGAAATTTCGAAAAGTTTCGAAATACTTATGACGTAATGAAGCCTCGTTTACTGAAATCACGTGACTTTGGCAGTTTGATACACGCTTCAAACCACTGATTCGAAACAAAAGATTCGTAAAGCTTCGGAGCTTCGAATTTATTTAAATTTAATAAACGAACATGTCAGCCCTTGTCAGCATACAAGATGTTTTTTAAAAACATAAAAAATCATATCAGCCACAAATTTTTGAATGGTAGTGTGTGAATGCCACACTGTTGACTTAGTGCAGCTTATTTGTTTTACTGTCTTAATCCAACATTATCATTTCCTTGCTTTAGTCTGACTTGTTTCAAGAGGACCTTTATCCTGACACGATTGGTCCAGAGCCATCGGTGGAGGCAGATGATTGGTTTGGTGGTAAAGATGGGGAACCAATTCTGATCTCCTTGAAAGACGGTTTTGTGGCTACCACCAAAAACAAAGAGTTCAAAGTCATCAAGAGCTTGATGGCCACAACATCATCTTCCTCGAACAACCGACAGTCTGACAGTGGGGTACGAAAACAGCCTTTTTAATGCATTTTATTTAACCCCAAACACAGTGAATTGTGTATAAAACTGAGTTTCTGTCACAAATAAACTCATCCTGCCTTTATTTCTCTTTCACATACAGGAAGTGCAGGCCTTGCAGAATGAGGTGAAGGAGCTGAGAGAGATAGTTGAGCAGTTGACCAAGCGAGTGAGCCAACTGGAGAGCAAGTAGCTGAAGAGAGACCCCAGTAAAATGAGATTGAAAAGAAATATCAAACTACACATACACAGGATGTGTAAATAATGAAATTGCAAAGGTGCATATATCAAAAAGAAAATTTGTAGAATTATGTGAAAGGTTTTGCAGTCCATTGCAGACCAAATTTTGCTCTTCAGGGATTTAGCTTTTTTTTTAAAAGATGTTTTAATGTTACTAGATTTGTTTGAAGCCCATTTTAATATATGTTTTATAGAATTTGAAATAAATGCCAATGTTATTTTAACTAAGATTTATTTACGTGTCAAAAATTCATTGTTCATTCTGCACACACAAATGTCTTTTCAAAATCAGTCAGTTTTATTGAAAATCCATGAAAGGCAGTAGAAATGATTATGACCAAATACACACAAAAAAAATCTAAAGTGTGTAGCAACTGTACAGTAGCCTATTTGCAGTAGATTCCCATTTCCTTAAAAGTTCTTAAAAAGTTCAGTTGCATATTTTGAAATAGCATTTTCTGGCACAGATATAATGACCTGAAAGTATTTTGGACACAAGCTTGGCCCATCCCTGAATTTTACTACACAAGTGCATTGTTTATTAGTTGCACAAAGAAATTGCGGCAGTAAATATAATGTTAATTCATTAAAAAGCTTAAAGACTGTATTTCTATGAACACTCCAAACAAATAATATTTACATTTTTCTAGATCTTGACCTCATACCAACTAGCCTGCTAAGGACTTCTTACTAACATTAACCCATTTTAGACTACAGCTATAATTATTGTGACTACTTATTAGTTTAACCCATTTTTATTTATCTACACATAATTCTTGCTTGGTGCAGAGGCGCTATTGCTGTAGTATTTGGCGGTTCCGCTCGATCCTCCAGAGCGGGGTCTGCTGAAGCAACACAGCAGGCCTCCGGCCAGCAGGAGCAGGACTCCTCCTCCCCAGCCCACGAAGATACACGCTCCCAGCTCTCTCTTATTAGACTGAGGGACCAGTGGATTGTTGAAATCGCGTATAATATTATTGGCCGCCCAGCTGACAGGGATGATCAGCAACAAGCCCGCGATGATCAGCCCAATAGCGGACGCCAGACCCACTTTGGGTTTGATATCTTCGTTGTCAATGCAGGTGGTGAAGTCGGCTCCGGCACACAGAATGAGCAGGGACAGGACTGTGAGCATAGAGCTGATGATGGTCATGGCACGGGCCGCCTGAAGGTCAGAGCTCAGGATGAGCAGCGATTCGTAGGCTTTACACTGCTGCTGTCCGGTACTCTGAACTACACACTCCATCCATAAGCCCTCCTCCTGAACCTGTGAGGAGAGAAACAATTATTTAGGTTTATTTATACAGGCTATTAATGGAAAATATAGCCTGGCTGGGGGAAGTTACTTTTAGATAGGCCTACACAAATCTTCAAAGGGGAAAAAAATCAAATATACCCTCCCATCCACATAATTCTTTCAAGGATAATGAATAAATCATTTTCTTTATTCCGTGGAACACAAAAGGAGTTATTTATAACCGAATGCTGTTTTCCATACACTAAGTAGGCTACATTTACATGTGCAGTAATAATCAAACTCCATCTCTCTATGCATGACACAATATGTAATCGAATATTATAATGATTAAAGTCAACATGAAGTCAAAATTAACAATCTTATTTTTTAAATAGAATATTGCTGAATTTATGTGAGGCAAAGTGATTTTTTCCGTGCACATATTTTTTAAATTCACGTGCCCTCGTAATCGTAATAACTTCCTCTCCCTCTTGCATCTCTTCTCAGATGACGTGTTTACTGGCATGAGGGCGGGACAACCTGTCACTCACATGACATCACAGCCCATCCAATGATCCAACTAGTTCCCAATTGACAAAATCAAGTCCCGTCCTACATTTTTCTTGTTCGAGAAGCCATTTCACTCGGATATAGCCTATGTCACAATATGGGAAGAAAGACTATCGCAACTTCTGTTTCATTCCGAATTTAAATAAACATCATGCCTCACTTCTGTTTAGCAGAAGGTGCACACAACGTAAAGGACAATTGTGAATATGTATACATGCTGGATGAAGCTACACCATATTTGCATAGTTCTTTTGTAATGTTTTGTCATTTTTATTAGTTTTTAAAAATTTAAAAATTTTACTTATTTTATTTCAGTTTTATTAATTTTAGAAAATTATTTTGTTTCAGTTGATTGCCAAAGCAACATTTCTCATTTTTGTTTAAGCTTTTTTAAATAAATTTTTTACGTTTTTTCATCTAATATTTATATTTTATTTTATGTAAGCTTTATTTTAAATAATAAAAACTGTTTCTGTTTTAATTAACAATAACAACACTGATATAAATGTACTTTAAAGGGTTAGTTCACCCAAAAAATAAAAAATTCTGTCATTAATTACTCTCCCTCATGTCATTCCACACCCGTAAGACCTTCGTTCATCTTCAGAACACAAATTAAGATATTTTTGATAAAATCTGAATGTGTATCAAACTGCCAAAGCCACGTGAACTATTGAAATTTTGAAATGTTTTGCAACACTTATGACGTAATGAAGCCTCATTTACTGAAATCATGTGACTTTGGCAGTTTGATACAAGCTTGGAAGCTTCATGAAGCAGTGTTTTGAAATCGCCCATCACTAGATATTGTTGAATAAAGTCATTATTTTGGGGGGTTTTTGGCGCACAAAAGTATTCTTGATCTTAAGATTGAACCACTGTAGTCACATGAACTGTTTTAAATATGTCTTTAGCTTTCTGGGCATCTGAAAGTGTTAATTATCTTGCTGTCAATGGAGGCCTCACTGAGCCATCGGATTTCATCAAAAGTATCTTAATTCTGTTCTGAAGATGAACGAAGGTCTTACGGGTGTGGAACGACATGAGGGTGAGTAATTAATGACTGAATTTTCATTTTCGGGTGAACAAACCCTTTAAGGTGAATAGTGATCATGGCTGTCAGACCATTTACGGTGAAAATTTTTGTCTCTTCCTCATACACCGCTATATAATGGCTTCATGAGATTCAGAATATACCATATTCCCATAGATCATTTGATGGTGTTTTTGTATCAATTTTTTTGCTTGACATTTTTTTGTGCTTGTGATATTCTTTATTCTTTTAGCTGAAATGTTTACCTGTGCAGTGATAATGTTCTGACCAATAAAGGCAGAAACCTTCCATCTTGGAACAGCAATGGTCACGACTGCAGCAATGAGACCTAAAATTCCCAGTGCCACACACACGATCTGTACACCAGAGGAGCCCATTCTGAAAGAGTGAGTGAGGGAGATGCTGTTAAAACTGAAAGACCAAAAAAAATAAAATAAATGGCATGACAAAAAAATATACACTCTGCAAAACCAGAAGTGAAGATTGAGGTCTTAACTTCTTCCTGTTTGCGTCATTAGTAAGTGGTATGTTTTGTAAGACATATTCTTTAGTGTTTATGTATTTGCCTAGAAATTCAATGGCTCCTCCCTTAAGACAGGCCCATACAAGAATTTGTGTCCTAGGGCTAAAGAGGAAAAAAAAAAACACCATCACTAAGTAAACCCACAGCCTCAAGTCTCAACAGGTTCCACCAATCTATATCTGCTCTCAGGGAGTGGCAGTTCACTGATGTAGCTAAGAGCATATACAGATTGTTAGAACCCATCTCAGGTCCCGCTCATTCTATTCTATTCTATTCTATTCTATTTGGATGCAGGAAAAAAAACATTTTGTAGCTTTTTAGTGAACTGCTCCCAAATGTCTGTGGCTTTTTAATCATGTCGATCTCACTGAACTTCTCTTATATCTCTTCAGGGTTTGCACTTGGCTGATTCATAAAAATATACTGTTTGAATGTGTGGACTGTAGTTAAGACCCCGTAGTCCACTCTAGTGCACTGTATTATCTTCCTACTCAACACAAAGCGCCATGGATCGGTGAAGAGCTAGAAGGGGTGACCAGGTGGTGTGTGGGCACCAGCAAAATGACTAACGGTAATTGTGGCTGTTTTTAGTTGACCGTGAATCATTCAACAGCTCTCTGAGCGATTAACATGCTGTTCGGCTCCTTCAAAATTGTATTCTTTTCATCTAAGCAATAATAATTCTGCTCTTAACCGAGCTAAAATCATGAATGATTGAGGAATTTATGTATTCATATGTGCTATGCTGACCAGTTTTCATGTCAGTTACATTCTCACAATATTAACAGTCCATAGTGAAATACTACCTGTCTCTTAGGTTTCACAATATGAAACCTTCTAGTAATTTTGTAATATAATGTTTTATGTATGATGTTACATACAAAGACAACATGATAAATGTTAAACAATGTCATGTACTTTAAAAAAGTTCAAATTCCATCTAAACATGGATATCTGCCAGGCCTTATTCTTCTTTAACATAACAAAATACACAAAGGCACCACACGGTAACCTTACAATTATAACCATATATATATATATATATAAAACATTTATCCTTCTTTTAAAATAATTTGCATAGCCTTACAAAAATGAAAAAGTTTGAACATTACCTTTTATTGTAGCTCTTTGTCTTTAAGTTAGACTCCCACCTTACCAAACGGTTACCTCTAATGAAGGTGTTGTGATGTGAGGATGCTTTTGTAGAGGAATGCAATGGGTGGGGTAGACATCAGACCGAGGCTGGTTGCTAAAGAGGAAAAGGCCAGACTGGACTTGTTCTTTTTCACTCTGCTACTTCTTTATCGCTTTATATATCACCTCCCTCAAGTTTTTATATAGAGAAGGTCAATGTTTGATATTTTTCTTAAAAAAATAGAAAGAAAAATGGTATTCATACTTGTACACTAATATCACACATTATCATTAATATCATTGATCATATTTTTTTTCCACTGTACATCACGTTACCGTGCAACTAAATGGAAACTTGTGTTCATGTGGGTCCAGCATCATGATACTATGAATCATAAACCCTTTGAATCTTCCGTCATAATCATGACATCTCAAAAACAACCTCATACCCTCTCCTCATAAGCTCTGCCCAGTCACCGTTGAAACCACATGTGACGAATAGAAACTGTCATAAGTTAAGAGTGGGTGGGCTTTAAATTGTGAAACATCAGGATTGGGAGACATCGTAATAATATCGCCTCCAGGATTGGGAGGCATCATAATAATAACACAGCTGGGTTAGGCAAGAATTGATTCATTTTTAAAACTGTTTTAAAAAAAGAGAGATGGAATGGGAATCGGAAAGATTCTGACTCTGTAATCTTTTCATCTGTTTTTTTGTGAACTGATGAGGCACTGATATGTAATACACTACATGCAATTCTGATGCTGGACAAGACAAATATAATGAGGAAAAATCCTATGACACCAATAATTTCAATTTTCCGGTTATTTGACTTTTATTTCACCATTGCGTTTCTTTTTTTTTTGTGAAAACAAAAAATAGAAAAATCTTGCAATGAACATTGCTCTACTCTAAAATCTAGAAAATGTCATCAGCAAATTTAATGACTATGAGTTTTAGTTAAAAATGCCTAAAAATGCATTGATTGATAAAATCTAAAATGAAAAGAATCTTGAATGTACGCGATGTCTTACAGTTTATTTGGCAGGAATATGAAACCAACCACTGTTCGATTTCTGGGTATGGCCTTGTTCAGGTACAAACAATTAACTTTTAATATCAATACTGAAATCAATAAATATCTGAATTTATGATTGATAAAAAAAATAATAACCACTATTTTTAAAACTGCCCCTCCCACACACCTGTGGGACGTTTGTGATTACACATTTATAACAATAATATCTTAGTCTAAATCTAAAAGTATAATCTTGACAAACTGTATATCATTTGAAAGCTTTCAGACTCTAGTTTTCGTATTTGGTGACTGTTTTTCAAAAGAAATGACAGAGGAGTAGATAAATAACGATAGATTCTCCATTTGTGTTACGGTGCCCAACTATACGAACTATGGTCGCAAGTTCCGTCGTTACCATTAGAGTTCAATGGGACTTACGACCATGGTTCACCAACGATGCTTTCGGGAAATGCACCCCTGGTTCTTTACGTGTGTTTTAGAGATTGAATTCAAATCAAATATTACGATTACAGCCCAAAGTACTTATAAATAGGATATCTACTTCATAAATATTTAGAAAATTATGGAAATATATGGTTCAGATCACTCAAACCATATCCTCTTGACTACCATAAAAAAAAGTTTTGTGAATTTAGTATTTTTTATGTCATTTTTTAGAGCATAATAACATTTTTGAAAAATGATATTTTATTCATATGTTATGCTATGTTCTCTGTAGTGGACACCAGGAAAAAATAAAATAAGACATGAATAGACAAGAAAAGGCAAAAACAATGGGATAAATTTTAGGTTTCAGGATTTTTTGATTTTCAAACTTTGTATAAAGATGATTCTCAACTATGTTATGAAAGATATAACAGAATGATTTGATATACCATTTTGCTTTATGCAATATGCGTGTAAAATGGCCATAAATGTTTTTCCCCCAATCTATCTACACGCTGTATGTAATTTGCATATTAATGTGTTTTTGGAGAAACATGTAATGAAAAAAGTGTAACAATGGGAGTAATAATTGGCAAGATTTTCATAATAATATCTAATATTTCATAGGAATATTAATATATAATTTCTTTCCCTATTCACTTGTTGTGTCTCCCAAAATGCCTGATAAACATGCTTTAAGTCCTGGTGTCCTCTACAGAGGTCATGTATAAAATCGATGTCCTGTTTCGTAACATGAAGTCATATTTTGATTTGAAACCCCATAACATTTTCCTAACAATTTTAAAATTAGTCGGATGTAAATGATAATAACTAAATATTATCTTATTTCCATAAGGATGTTAAATTTGATCACTAAATTATTGTCAGCCATTTTTAAAGACCAAGGAAAGGGAGTGGTCATGGTGAAACCTCCGAACATTTGGTATCTCTGAAAAGCCCTGAATGTGCTCTTTATAGGACTTAAAACTGTGACATGTAAGGTCTCAGAGAAATTCACTAAAATATAATGTCCTCTACAGAGGACAAAACTCCATAGCTGGTAGTCGGGAGGATATATGGAAATCGAGTCCTTATATGGTCACCGGTGGAGTCTGGCTATCACCTAGTAAAAAAAGTTTGGTATTGCACACAAAAAAAAATCACTGAAAGTTCTTTTTTTTGAGATATCAACCTAAAATTTGGCACAGAACTTGTTCAGATGTTTGGCTTTTATTTTCTTAGATTTAGAGTTAAACATTGTTGTGAATTAGCTCAAAGGGGAAATATTAATAATTATTCATAACTCATTATGATTATTAATTATGATTAATTATTGCTATTTTGAAGCAGTTAATCAGATTAACTTGATGTAGCTACATTAAAATTACAATCAATCAATCAATCAATTTTATCATTAGAAAGTTCTAACGGTTTACTGTCACTCTACGGTGTTTTTATTTTTATTTTTTTAGATATAGATGCTCCAACACCAGTGTGGGGTGTGCAAATAACAACATGGAAAATCAAATGGGACTTCATACCTTTATAATGAAATAGAGATCGAGAGATGAATCCAATCTGTGGCACTTGGGTAAAACAATGAGTGTCCATTGAAAAACAAAAAAACAGTACTCTTTGTCCATGAAAGATTTATATATTGTCCATTGTTTCCATCACATTTCTTCTGAATGATCTGCTCTCTGTCATCGTTCTTCAAGAAATAATGCAGTCTGAGCAACGTTTATGTTGTAAAACNTGCTATTTTGAAGCAGTTAATCAGATTAACTTGATGTAGCTACATTAAAATTACAATCAATCAATCAATCAATTTTATCATTAGAAAGTTCTAAAGGTTTACTGTCACTCTATGGTGTTTTTATTTTTTTTAGATATAGATGCTCCAACACCAGTGTGGGGTGTGCAAATAACAACATGGAAAATCAAATGGGACTTCATACCTTTATAATAAAATAGAGATCGCGAGATGAATCCAATCTGTGGCACTTGGGTAAAAATATGAGTGTCCATTGAAAAACAAAAAAACATTACTCTTTGTCCATGAAAGATTTATATATTGTCCATTGTTTGCATCACATTTCTTCTGAATGATCTGCTCTCTGTCATCGTTCTTCAAGAAATGATGCAATCTGAGCAGCGTTTATGTTGTAAAACTGTATCGTATCTAACAAACAAATGAGCCCGTGCCCAAAGTATATTTTTTCAAAATAGTACAGTGGTTTTAGTTATAATATCCAAGCAGTGCTGTCGGATTTTTATATCCTCTCGCCATTGTCATTGTAGTAAATCTCACAACCAAAACTTTCAGCCAATGCCAAGACGATCCAACAACGTGTGTTCTGTTATATCTTCTGCATGCGAGCACATGTACACAGACACACATCTGTCTCGAATATTATGCAGCAAGCCATATTTTATAATAGTATCAAATAATCGAGAAAAAAGCACAAACACGGTAGAGATGCCAAATTCAGTGGCTGAAATTAGCTGAGGTAAAGTGACAGCTCAGTCACAGACAGCAGCGCGATCCACCTGTCACTCAAGTGACCACGCCCTTAATTATGCAGAACTTTAAGGCTTAATATAATTTAAATGGATGAGTTATAAAAAAATTCACCCCCCTCAGAGTTGTCATGAAGGGCAAAATTAGAAGTATAGACCAAAACCACAATTTGAACCGACTTGTAAACATGTTTTTTTCTGCTATAAACTTGGCCAATTTAACATGGGACTTGAGATTCTGCTCTCTTTTGGAGCCTGTCCCTAGCGGCCAGTCGATGAATCGCAGTTTCGCAATCGAAGTCACTTCCGTATTGGCTTCACGAGAGACTGGGGGAGGTTGCCGCTTGGTCTACACCCATCGCCTTTTCTAGCCACTGGGTGACCACAAGTAGGCTAGGGAAACTCATATTAATGTTAAAAAATCTCATTAAGTGACATTTTCATGCCATGGGACCTTTAATATATAAAAATTTATATTTGTTATATTTTATATAAAATATATATTAAATAAATAAATAATCTTTAAAGGTGCCCTAGATCCCCTTTTCAAAAGATGTAATATAAGTCTAAGGTGTCCCCTGAACGTGTCTGTTAAGTTTCAGCTCAAAATACTCCATAGATTTTTTTTAATTAATTTTTTTAACTGCCTATTTTGAGCCATTATTACATATGCACCGATTAAGCGCGCTGCCCCTTTAAATCTCCCACTCCCCGCGAGCTCTCGACTGCCTTAAACAGCAAACACAAAGTTCACACAGCTAATATAACCCTCAAAATGGATCTTTACAAAGTGTTCATCATGCATACTGCATACATGCTTCGGATCATGTGAGTATAGTATTTATTTGGATGTTTACATTTAATTCTGAATGAGTTTGATTATGCTCCGTGGCTAATCCTACACTGTTGGAGAGATTTATAAAGAATGAAGTTGTGTTTATGCATTATACAGACTGCAAGTGTTTAAAAATGAAAATAGCGACGGCTCTTGTCTCCGTGAATACAGTAAGAAACGATGGTAACTTTAACCACATTTAACAGTACATTAGCAACATGCTAACGAAACATTTAGAAAGACAATTTACAAATATCACTAAAAATATCATGTTATCATGGATCATGTCAGTTATTATCGCTCCATCTGCCAATTTTTGCTATTGTCCTTGCTTGCTTACCTAGTCTGATGATTCAGCTGTGCAGATCCAGACGTCCTGCCCTTGTGTAATGCCTTTCATAATGCTGGGAACATGGGCTGGCATATGCAAATATTGGGGGCGTACACCCCGACTGTTACGTAACAGTCGGTATTATGTTGAGATTCGCCTGTTCTTCAGAGATCTTTTAAACAAATGAGATTTATATAAGAAGGAGGAAACAATGGAGTTTGAGACTCACTGTATGTCATTTCCATGTACTGAACTCTTGTTATTCAACTATGCCGAGGTAAATTAAATTTTTGAATCTAGGGCACCTTTAAAACTCACTCTGAGTTCTGCGGAAACCTCCCCCCACGGACCAGACTGCGCAAGGGCCTCAAGTACTATGGACACCTTCAGATAAGACACCATCAGATATGACCCGAAACTATGCAGCTATGCAGAACTCTGCATCAAAAGTCATTGTGAGTCAGGCCCATAGGAAAGGCACTCAAAGCCTGAAAACAGACCTTTCTGCATTAATTTATGCACTGTTCTATAAGTGAACATGCATATCCCCAGGACATGGTATCCATTATAACTGTTTGTGTATTGTCTCTTGTATTGTATTCAGTATTGTTATGCATATTTTATAAGAACCAATGGTTAACGTAAACTCACCTATACCAAGTTTGGTGTCTACGAGGTTGTATTTTGAAAATTTAAATGATTGTGTATATCAGTGTTTCCCAACCACATTCCTGGAGGCACACCAACACTGCACATTTTGCATGTCTACTTTGTCTGACACACCCATTTTAGATCTTTGAGTCACTACTAATGAGCTGATAACCTTAATCAGGTGTGTTTGATTGAGGAGACATGCAAAATGTGCAGTGTTGGTGTGCCTCCAGGAACGTGGTTGGGAAAAACTGGTGTAAATGATATATTGATTCCTGTGCAACATATCAGTATTGCAAGAATCTTTAATAGTTTCTTCAAAACAACTCGTAAAAGCCCACAGAGGAATTTTGCCGCTCGGAAATCCTACCATTGGTTAGGTCAACCCTCAGGGGTGTGACTTCTCCCGGACCTTAAAAGCAAGCGCACAATGCTCCTCCCGCTCTCTCTGGCCTACTCCGACAACACGACACCCCACAGGGTGCTGCCTGTGGGTCTGCAAGGCCTGTACGGCCTCGACCTGCCCCCACCAAGTGCTTAACCCAGAGAGAAAGAACTCTTTCCTACTACAAGAGTCAAATTAACAGCTTAAGTTGTTTCATATTTCTTTACCCAATGCAGAAGATATTGATTACAATATTTGAACACTAAACAGCAATTTAGTATTAATTTGTGAACCACCGTTGTTAGCAAAGGTGCTTTATTACTGAGAAAATTGATGGTCCTTCCAGCTTGTTTAATTGACTTTTCTCATCGCTTCATTCCCCTTTTATGATAAGGTTACAATTCTTTTCCACTCTCTCATTTCCTATGTATGCATGAATTGTATGTATGCGTTTGTTAGTTTAGTTATGTGTTCGTGAATTAGTTCATAAAAATTGTGCGCAATACATATTTGGTTCTGACTCCGTCTGCAATAAATTGTCTCTTAAATGATCTAGATTTTATTACCAGCTCTAAGCACTGTAAATGCTAAGAAAGAATAATTTTTCTGTGGTCATGAAAAATACCCTTCTTTTAGAATTAATTAATAATCAATACTGAATATTCACAGAATGATCTGATAAAATGATAAAACTTATCTTCATTAATATTTTAGATCATATCTAAGATAGATAGATAGCTCCTTTGCCTGCTAACATGGTCACGTCGAGCTAGGCGGGCGTGGTTTCAGCAACCAGTCACATCAGCTCAAACCACGTTCCGCCTCTTTACCCATTTTCAGTTATCCGGGAGTGACGTGCGGTGACGCGCAGCTAAGATGGCAGCGGCCTCATTTTCGCCTCAAAACTGCTGTTCAGAACTCAATGGGTGAGCATATTGTAGTTACATAGTAGCAAAATGTGAAGTACCCAAATTGTCAATTGGAGGTCTGGAGCTCTGTAACGTTAAATGTAACAATTTTTGGATGAGAAGAATCCTTATTAAGAAGTTCAGCTGTCACCCAAAAGCATTTTTTAAATGGAAAATAAATTATCCTTATCTTTCTACTATTAAAGTATGGTCTGGTATCAATACATTTTTGTTACCTAACAAGATGAAAGAACTTTACTATAAAATTCTTCATAATTACTATCCATGTAACTCTTCTTTCTAAATTTAAATTGGACATTTCTTCACAATGCACATTCTGTAATTCTAATCTTGAAACAATACCACATTTATTTTTTGAATGTGATTATGTAAATGATTTTTGGAAAGAAGTAGCCTGACTTATTTTCTCTGCTTATAGCAAACTTTTTATTTTTGAAACAATTAATGTTCTGTTTTTGATGTGGGAAACAGGATCAAAGGAGATGGACAATGTGTTAAAATTCCTGACTATATGTGGACTATTTCATTTGCATAAATGTAAAGTTACTGAATGTAAGCCCAACATTACGCTTTTTTGTATTTAAAACTATTTATTGACTCTCTATGTTCATCATTCAACAAGAAAGCTGCAAAAACTGCACAACTGCTAAAAATAATTATGATGTCATTATAATACCTCCTGTGTATTTCCTGAAAATGGAAGTGTTTTTTTTTTGTTTGTTTTTTGTTGTTTTTTGCTTAGACGTGGTTTTTTTTTCTTTTTTTTTCTCTCGCTTGCTTGTTTATACAATCTTTTTGTATTTTGTTTCAAATCTATTTCATGTATCCCCTGTATGCTGTTTAATAAATAAAAAAAAAATAAAAAAAACTCTATGGGTGATGCCACAGACACTATGTCCATATTTTTTTTTACAGTCTATGGTGTAAACCGAGCCCCTATGGAAAGCCATTTTAACATTTAAAAGTTAAGTTCGACTATCCGGAATTAACGTTGTAGATATCACCAACGTAATTGTGACTAGTCGAAACGACAGATAGAGATATCTGTAATGCAGTTTTGACTAGGCCAAACTGAATTACAGATATCTGCAATGACGTCATTGAAAACGACATTCAACTCGTCACACATCTTACATGACAAACTGATATCTGTAATTCAGTTTGGCCTAGGCAGAATGAAGGTTAAAGATATCTCAAACGTCATTATGACTAGTGACGGCATGGTGCCAATCAGTGCTAATTACGAGTTAACAGGCGCGATTTGAATGATTAGAACAACAACACGCTCTGCTCCCGCCTAAAAGTGCGATGCGGGCCTAATTTGCATAAAGATATCTGCAACGTCATTTCGCCTAGTCAAAACTCTAATTCGAGATATCTGCAATTACATTTTGACTAGGCGGAATGAAAGTTACAGATATCTCAAATTTCAGATATCTCTAATCAAAATTCATTTCAAGATATCTATAGCTTGATAATAGATATCTACAATTAAATTATGACTATCCCTAACTCCAGTTTGAGATATCTACAATGCCATTTTGACTAGTCAAAACTTAATTTGAGATATCTGAAAAGGAGCATGTAGATATCTTGAATTGAGTTGAATTAAAGATATCTTGAACTGGAGTTGTGACTAGTCAGAATCAAATTGTAGATATCTCAAACTGGAATTACAGATATCTACAATTCAGTTACAGATATCCATAATTCACATAGTGGATATCTGCAACTGAATTGTAGATATCTGTAATGATAAACCCCATACAAATGAATGGCAAAAGTGACGTCATTTGTCCTAGGAAGAATGTCTTTGTGGATATCTGAAATGACAATTACGGATAGGAAGAATGTAGTTGCGGATATCCGAAATGTTCTTTTTGACGAGGCAAAATTGAAATACAGATATCCGCAACACATATCCAGTCTAGCTGTTAAATGTTAAAACGGCTTGCCATACCCTGGGCGTTTTGCTTCGCGTTTGAGAAAATGAAAGCTCAAGACGACCCAATCTGGAATCTTCCCCATATGTCGTCATAAGGGGAAAGGTTACCTCCCCTTTCTCTGCTTTGCCCGCCCAAGAGAAAATGAGCTACTACAGTGCGAGGGGGCGCGTTTTTATTTTTTCCTCGAGAGACATCATGGCAGTTGCTCAGTGTTTGGATGTGCAGATGAACACCGGAGTCTATTTTCAGTTCCTTCATCCGAGCCTATAAAGAAAAAGTGGGTTAATTTTATTTTCCAAAACAATGCGTCGACACAACTTCCCAAAATTTTGTATGTCTGCGCCACACATTTTACGGACGACTGTTTCCTCAACTTGGGCCAATACAGTGCTGGCCTTTCTGAACGTCTGAAAATAAAGTCTGGATCAGTAACTCTTCTTGGCGCAGCTACAAACCCTAAACCTCGGACAAGTAAGTCAACTAACACTATACAATTCTTTTGCTTTACTGCATATGGTTACCTAGCTTGTTATCCTCTATGCCGCTAACAGCCCAGTTACTGTCGCTAATGTAAAGGAAGATAGTATCAAGTATGTGTGTCAATACACACACTGTAGCGCGAGTGTTGTACATCTCTTTGTTGTTTGGATAACCGCTCTGCTGTTGCTGTTATTGTGCACGCGATATCCACATTACAGATTGCAGAGCTTGACTGATTGAAGACTTCAGATGCAAAAGCCTCTAAGTGCCGTCTGAAATCGTCTTCTAAAATGAGTTTTTTTTTTTTTTTTAATCAAGCTCGTTTGTTTAGGTTCAGAAATTTCACATTTATGGCAATTAATAGGTCATTTTCATTGCCATTAAAGTGTAACAACTGAACATAAACATACAAGCTTGATAAAAATGCTCATTTTAGAAGAAAATTTCAGACGGCACTTTATATATATGACAGCATATCAGAGCAACATGAAAAGCCAACAACATAGGCTAGCATTAGCTACATGATAATACATTTTAAACTAAAATTTAATGATAATTAATTTTAAACTAACCACTCTGAGACGTCCTGCTGTAGCTGCTGAGTTGCAACTTCTTCATCTGGTGCTTCTCCATCCGGATCAGATTCTGGGTCAAACTGAAAAGCGTGTCTATGAGCCATTGCCATACATCCACTGTCAACATTAGCGCAGCCGCAAGCTGGTTAAGGCCACACCCACCCTCCTCCTTGCCCCGCCTCTCTCCTCCTTATTAGCATTTAAAGCTACAGACACAGAAACGGCACGTCCTGAGGAAAGCTCATTGTGGGACTGGCTTGTAGTGGCTGAAATTCTGCACCAAGGCTGAATTTCGGGAAAAATACTTCAGATACAGTACTAGGGACCACTTAGGCCTATATAAAAGCATCCAAAAAGTAGCATGTCATGGGACCTTTACATTTTCATAAAATTTAACTTCTATAACTTTTATAACTTTACTTTTATATCTGTTTTTACTTCTATAATAATCTGTGATGTTTCGCCTTTAAAAAGATACCAAATTTAAAGGGTACATAACACACACAGTTTCTGCCAATCTCATGTTAATCTTGAGTACCTATAGAGTAATATTGCATCCTTCATATCTCAGAAAATTCTTCTTGGAGGCGTGTCTGCTGTCAGTGCCGTGGGCAGAGCTAAAGATTCACGAGCGTGTGCAGCTTTTGCATAGAGATCGTCTGCAAGCTGCAACATCATTATAAATAAAAAGGGAACAAAAACATTTGTGTTGTTTACATTATATGCACTTGCGTGCCGATTGCCAACAAAATACAGACATCTGATGCAGCTTTACTCATCACCCGCGATCTGCAAATCCAGTTTTGAACTGGGACTTGTTTACAAAGCATTCATCACCGAAATTCCGGGAACAAACAAACATACGTGCACAACTGTTCCCTTAATACTGGGTTCTTTGGGAAGCTGAAAAAGGTAATCTTTCCCTCACAACCAAAAACACACTTCTTTGTTGACATTGTTGAAAAATCTCTCGGCTTCCATTACCTGAACGAAGCACGTTGATGCGCTTGCTCTTGCTCTGGGTGATGTGTGTGTGCACGCTTATCAGGGCGAAGTGCCCATACAAGGAATTCCACCCTTTACAATGTGATACAGGCCATACTCGAAAAAAACATTCCGAACCTTTTCCAAATCCAGAAGGAGTGTATTTGGCACAGAAATACTCCGTCATACGTCCAACTTGTGTTTTGAAACTTTGGCCATGTTTAGCATGAGAATGCAACTCTTTAACAGTGTAAAAAAGTCAGAATGCAAGAAATAGCATTAGACCCCCCCCCTCTTTAAGTCTGTACTTCAAAGTATTCAAGATTTATAGCAATTTAAGTTGGAAAAGTAATTTTTATGTCTATGCTCAAAAAGTGGAACGGACAGTTAACAGATTAAACAGTTTTGTTTTCATAAACTTTGAGAAAAAAAAAAAGTTAAACTCAGCAAGACACTGACACTTCAGTACTAGAGTTGAAGAGCTATGACATACAACAAAGAAATATACACTATATACCCCTCCAAATCATTGAATTCAGGTGTTTCAATCACTTCCATGGCCACAGGTGTATAAAATCAAGCACCTAGGCATGCAGACTGCTTCTACAAACATTTGTGAAAGAATGGGCCGCTCTCAGGAGCTCAGTGAAGTCAAGCGTGGTACCGTGATAGGTTGCCACCTGTGCAATAAGTCCATTCGTCAAATTCCCTCACTACTAAATATTCAACGGTCAACTGTTAGTGGTATCATAACAAAGTGGAAGCAATTGGGAACAACAGCAACTCAGCCACGAAGTGGTAGGCCACGTAAAATCGCAGAGCGGGGTCACAGTGCGCAGAAGTCGCCAACTTTCTGCAGAGTCAATAGCTACAGACCTCCAAACTTCGTGTGACCTTCAGATTAGCTCAAGAACAGTGTAGAGAGCTTCATGGAATGGGTTTCCATGGCCAAGCAGCTGCATCCAAGCCTTACATCACCAAGTGCAATGCAAAGCGTTGGATGCAGTGGTGTAAAGCACGCCGCCACTGGACTCTAGAGCAGTGGAGACGTGTTCTCTGGAGTGATTAATCACGCTTCTCTGTCTGGCAATCCGATGGATGAGTTTGGGTTTGGCGGTTGCCAGGAGAATGGTACTTGCCTGACTGCATTGTGCCAAGAGTAAAGTTTGGTGGAGGGGGGATTATGGTGTGGGGTTGTTTTTCAGGGGTTGGGCTTGGCCTCTTAGTTCCAGTGAAAGGAACTCTTAATGCTTGGACAATTTCATGCCCCCAACTTTGTGGGAACAGTTTGGGGATGGCCCCTTCCTGTTCCAACGTGACTGCGCACCAGTGCACAAAGCAAGGTCCATAAAGACAAGGATGAGTGAGTTTGGTGTGGAGGAACTTGACTGGCCTGCACAGAGTCCTGACCTCAACCCGATAGAACACCTTTGGGATGAATTAGAGCGGAGACTGCGAGCCAGGCCTTCTCGCCAACATCAGTGCCTGACCTCACAAATGTGCTTCTAAAAGAATGGTCAAAAATTCCCATAAACACACTCCTAAACCTTGTGGAAAGCCTTCCCAGAAGAGTTGAAGTTGTTATAGCTGCAAAGGGTGGGCCAACTCCATATTAAACCCTATGGATTAAGAATGGGATGTCATTCAAATTCATGTGCACATTAAGGCAGGCGTCCCAAAACTTTTGGCAATATAGTGTATGGGTCAAATTGACCCATGAACATCAAAATCACATAAAAATATATGTATGCACATTTCACTACACATTGACTGGCGTGTTGAAACTTTGCATGCATGTTCATGACCCTAAATGGGAAAAAGTCACAAAATTTCAAGAATAACAACATAGGTTAAATAGTATTTCAGACAGCTTGAAAAAATGAATATAGCTAATTTTTTACCATCTGTGGCTAAAAAAATATTTTTCTGTATTGAAATAAGTGGGGGAAAAGCTCCTTTTTAGAGCAGTTGCCTTAAAACATTAAAATACATGGGTCAGATTAACCCACAAACATAATAGGAATTATCTGTGTATATGTCAAAACACATCAACGTGTTGAAATGTTGCATGCATGTTCATGACCCTAAATGAAAAAAAGTCACAAAATGTCAAGAAAAATCAAACATTGCCTAGGTAAACCTGTATTTCCGACAACTCAAAAATCAAAATGGGTTAAATCACAACATAACACAAGGGTTAAATTAACCAACCCAATGTTCTTTCTTTCTCTCTCTCTCTATGCAGGTCTGTAGATATAGTAAGGTGAAATATATATTAGTTAACTAGACTATGACTGTTTCCAGGAAAGATACCAATTTTGTGCAGCTCCATCCTTGCTGAAAAAAGCCAACCTAAAGTTTACTGGTCTTACAAGCTGGCCAGCTGAGAAGTGCATAAAACCTCACTAAATAACAATAAGCAGAATCGTCTTTGTCGAAAGAGATTGGTGTGAAATAGGTGTCCAAGCACTCACCATAACATATATATATGACATATATAGTATATGTTTGGTTCAACTTTAAAACGTAATCAATCAAATGAAATCTAGACTGAAACTGACCAGACCTGATTTGTTTCATTTTACAGCAATCGGGTGTTTGTAAAGGTAAATAAACAACGCAACTTGCAAACGGGAAACACTCTCAAGAAACAAATATGTGGTGTTCCGTAAAGTCTAATAGAGGGCGCTGGTGTGCTAGAAAATGATCCTGAGAAACAGGAGCAAACCTGTCACTAAACAGTTAATGTTAATCACAGCGCGAGCGCCTCGATATAATAATGTGGCCCTGAGCTTTTATTTATCATGATGCATATAGTCCCTAAACCTAAAGTACATTATAAGTGCCAGCAATTTCACAGTACTTGAACATCCCCTCGCCCGCTCTCTCATTTTTTCACCTCATTGACGTCATTACTTTACAACTCGGGGCGGAACTCTGGAAATGAGATGCGTGCGAACATTAGCCAATCAGCGACCACACCCTCAGTTCAAATGTGAGGTGTAAGCCAATCATATCCATGCGTCTACAAGCGAAGGCGGGCCTTATCAGCCTCCGTTGATTTCGCTCTTCATCAACACGGTCTTTTTTTAAAGTTCCGTAGACGATGAGAGAAGGGGGATTGTGAGGATACGGAAAATAGGGACAGTTTGAATATTTTAGATGCTCACGGGACACAAAAATAATCAAAAGAAGAGGTGAAGGGGTATATCTGGGCGTTTTTTGTACCATATTAACCATTTCCTGGTGTTTAAATACGGGTAGGCAATAGCTAGCGCCATCAGGCTAACGGCGTTAGCAGCTAGCGATCAACCAAACGACAAAGGAAATATAGCCAGTAAATTCACATTTCCATAACGATATCTTTTATACGCTTTGCTAATTCGGATTGGGGCCTTATTTTTTGACCAATCACCAAGATAACAGAAAACGGCACACTCGACCTGTTTGAATAAACCCTACAAAAATCCACTAAAATGGCGGAGCCGGACAAATTAAACATTGACTCCATAATACAGCGTCTCCTGGAAGGTGAGAAGAACTTCACATATCACTTGGATATTAACTGAAAATAAATGTGTAAAGCCAACAAATACTTGTGCATATGTATTTGTATTGCATGTATGTCGCATTATAGAATAGTTGTAATCATATTTTGTGCTCTGAAAAAGCCGGGGGAAGTGGAGCGAATTAGCAGGTACTAGCCAACCAGTCTACACTAATTTACTAAAACTCTGCCTGCGATTTCATCGTCAAAGTCGCATATCTGTTATTCTAAAGAACAGATGCAGATGACAATTGCATGCTCTTTTTTTTCTCATCTCGTAATTTGAAGATTATGAGCCGAAGTGAGGGGAAAATCTGACAGTATTTCATTCAATGACTTCTGGTGTTTCAAGCTATTTTCATTTCTGTCTGTGTCAAGTTCACATTTGCTGTTTGGTTACCTTGAATTTCAGAAGGGGAACTCCTCCTGTGTCTAATTAAAACTGGCAGCAATAGGATTACTTAAACTAATGAGGATGTAGTTAGTGGAAGTGCATTACAATGTGATCTTCACAATAGAGGCCTTCACAACATGACATAAGTCGTGGAAAACGTGATTACTTTCATTTTTGCTGAGGAGATTCTACATTTAAACTTTTATTATATGAAGAGAACATTTTTTGTTGTTGTACGTAAACAAATAGTGATAGTACAGTTACACCGTTTGTATTTATTTTTTAATCCCTGCCAGAGTTTCATCCTTTTGGAAGCCCAATGTTGTTCAAGAGAAAATTGATGTTTATTTCTACAAAGTTTAAATATTTCAGAAGACACTTTGTTGTAATTAATGGTAGAGGTTTGAATCACGTAAGGATGAAGCCCTCACACTGGGAAGTGGGAACAGATTTTCATCTCTTTAGTTACACCAGTAATGTCTTTTGTACTTAATGCTTACTGATGTCTACTGAGGGTAAATATTGCAAACCATAGCACAGATGGGCTTTATAAACCTAAGCAAGCAGTTTATTAAATATCTGAATCACATCAAGCATGTGTTGCTGCATAATGGTTATGCTTCAGGCATTTTTGTAAACTATGTACCATCTTTCCAGCCGGTTCTGTAGCAAAGGAAGTTGAGTAAGGTGGTAAGCAGGCCCACACTGCACCTGAGCCCCCAGAACTCCACAGAGACCGCCTTAGTGTCTGTGGAATTCATCATTCATAAAAATCATGCAAATCTCCTCCCCATGCGCATTCATTTATTAAATATTTTTGGCTTGATTGGTTATGCTTTCAGCTCTGTTTAGCACTTTACTATTTTTTGAATCCATTCCACAAAATTACTGTATTTGCAGATTCTGTGTGGGCCTGGTCATGAGTAGTTGTGAAGTTTAGACATGGTAATTACTGATGCTGCTGGGTCATTTGGTCTGCCTTTGCAAGAGTGATAGAATAGTTTCGATTTTATTTACTTGGCAAGAAATCTAATACCATTTTATAAAAAGAGAATACACACACACAGTCATACACAAAAAAGAAAAAGAAAAACAGATTTCCACATACGTCGTACCTTTTACCTATTGGCTTTGAGTCCTGTTGGCAGCACAGCTGTGTAAACCTGTTTTTTTTTTTCTCCTCTGCAGATCGCAGTAAAAAAATAAATAAATAAAACAAGCCAGATAATAGTTGTATATAAATCTCCTTATGTAATAATGCTGTCCTTTTTTCCCCTCAAAGCTTGATGCCTTCATCCAAAGTCCTGATTCTCCTGAGGATGATATTTTTGATGGCTGCTCTTCAGATTACACAGATATCACTATTATATAGAAAATATTGTATATTTTACATATAGATAAAATATATTTTTATTTATTGTGACTATAATAATCATATCTACTCTGCTATTATACAAAATGTAGGGAATATTTAGTGAGTAGAGAGCTATTTGTTTACCTGTTCTCTCGACCCAAGTTGTTGCTGTCAGTGATTTTTAGGGTACAGGAGAAAAAAAGGCCCATTGCTGTGACATGCAGATATTGTCAGACTCTGTATGCAGGCAGGTTGCACTCAAGACACAAGTTGAATAAAACGTATCAGAATCTGAGAATCTATTTACCAAAGTTTTCTTGTGTACTTGGGTTACTGTGCTTGTAGGTTGGAAATAATTACAAGATGTTACATAACTTAATCCTCCCTTTTTAATGAACACAGCGGTGCCTCTTTTGACAGGCAGTACCTTTTTTATTTTTTTATCCGGATCCCAAAACTTGTTTGTTGGAATGTTCAGAGATTCCAGCTTTTAAGTCTAGATCCTTTCGGATCATGCTGTTCTGTACTGCAGAGCTGTTGTGCCTGAAGCCTCATGGCCAACCAACGGAAAATCAATTGTACTGATTACAGGTGACATGAAGGAAACTTGTGCACATAGGCCATTGCTTTTGGTTGTTTTATGCTGGTTGCTGTGTTTTCCCAGCATCTGCTAACATTTGTCATTCTGTTGAGGTGTCACATAAATAAGTTGTTTTCTTCTCCTCAGATTGTCCCTCTATCTCATTGCCTTCATTGGATTAAGTGTAGAGGGTATCACCTCTGAGAACCTGAAGCTTTCGAGGGAAAACACATGGATGTCCGTGTGATGACTGTCTACGTGCCAAACCAATTAAGCGCTGGACTGTTAGCATGACTATTTCCCCATCGCATGAGCCTGCTAGATGCAAACTTGTAGTTAAATTTCATTGATTACCTTTGTTGTTCTCTGTGATATTAACTTAGAACTTAGCACACCTACTAGCTACAGTTCGAATGGTTTATTTGATTATCAACAAAGTACACCCCCATTTTGGTGGGCGGTTGAACTCTTCTCTGCACTACTGTTTATTTATACTTATTTATGGAATTTAGCACACCTAACTTAGAACACCTACTGGTTATCGTTTGAGTGGTTTGTTTGCCATATAGATCCACCCCCAACCTTGTGTTGAGTCTAAGCTCTGTGATGCTTATTGGCCCCGTGACTAACTTTAGAGCAAGTGCTGTTAGGGCATTAGCCGGCCTTAATCTGGGTTTAAAGTGACGAGCGGCAGGATCCTATTTATACCCACTTTTCACTGGCTGAGCTGACAGGCCTCCGGTCACTGTCCAGGCCCTCAGATCACTCATGTGCTGAAACCTTAAAGGCCTCCTTTTTAGAGACCCCACCTAACTGTTATGGTACACCATTTGGTGAGCATCATCTGATTTGTTTGCTCAAAAGTCCTATTAAAAGAAATCAAGGTACTTAACATCAGTTATCAGTAACAAAAAAGCGAAGTGCTTGTTCTGTAATATGGAAGTCAAATTCAGTGTATTGTTTTTCCTTTGTTGTGCAGGGGAGAAAGTGAAATGTAGCTTCCCAGGTAACTTTGATGCAAACACACACTGTTCGTGACAGAGCAGTAGCAACCATACAATATGCATTATCAATATGCACACAATTAACCCGAGGGAAGATGAATATAGATCTTATTCAAATAAGCTGCGCACACAATGTCAAACACACCGGTTAGTTCAGCACCAAGTCAATATTTAAATAAAGGAAATGTAACAATACTTTTTCATTTCATATATAATACATCTTCATAATTCATACAATCTTTCTGCAGTATTAGAAGTATCGTATACAGACTGAATTCAGTGCTGTAGCATGCATACTTGCATTCATGATCTGTAAATAATCCTCATGGTAAATAAAAAAAAAGCTACACTACCATTTAAAAAACACTACAATTTTTATTAATGTTTTTAAAGTCTGTTATGCTCACTAAAAATATTGTGAATATATTAATACAATTTATATTATNATATTGTGAATATATTAATACAATTTATATTATTATTATTATTATTATTTTGTAAATGTATTTTAAAATGGTAATATTTATGTGATGGCAGAGCTGAATTTTCAGCATTACTCCAGTCTTCAGTGTCACATGATCCTTCAGAAATCATTCTAATATGATGATTTGCTGCTTAAGAACAATTCTCATTTTATATTAATGTTGTGCTGCTTAATATTTTTTTGAGGAAACTGAGATACATTTTTCAGGATTCTTCGATGAATGGAAAGTTCAAAAGAACAGTGTTTATTTGAAATGGGAGTCTTTTATAATATAAATGTCTTTCCTGTAGCTTTTGGTCGATTTAATTTGTTCTTGCTTCCTTAAAAAAAACATTTGAATAGTAGAGTACATGCTTGAATGTACAAACACACTTCTTGGTAAAATAGTAATTTATTATAATGATTGATGTAATTTGTCAGTTAAATTAAATTTTTTTTTATATATCAGTATGTTAAATGTTGTAGTTGCTGCGGTATGAAAATTGATACTGAGAATTGTGACACTGCATGGCATGCAGAAGTTTTTCCCTTTGCACTGTGAAGGATTGTGCTGTAGGTGTCTTTTAAACGGCTGTACGAATATGTATTCAGTGTGGATGAACATTCCGTCAGCCAGCTGTTTCTGTCTGTGGACGGTCACGTTGAATGAGACCTCTTCTTTACTGCTGCTTTAGATTGATAGAGAAGGGTGGATGCAAAGAAGCATTTTGTCATGCACTGTAAAATTGTTTTGGCAGTAACATTGTTCAGCATTGTGATGTCATGTCTTTTTTTTTTTTTTTTCTTTTTTTTTCCTGTACTGACTATTTGTGTCCTTGGTTCATTTGTGTAAAACTGCATGCTTTAAACATTTATTTAGAGGTGTAGGCTGGTTGGATCGATTTTGTGACTGTATAAATAAGCCATTTTCCAAATCCTTGCATAACTGCCCGATTATGTGAGTCACCAGGATACGCTTGGTATACGCTACAATATTTCTTGCTTGAAGCAAGCCATGTGAAATGTATATTTAAAACCCAGCAACTGCTTGACTACAACTGCAGGGTTGCCTTTGGGTCTTTTATCTTCCTGATCTGAACATCCCAAGCACTGATAGATCTCTTCTGATGTATGGCCATTGTGACCTCGAAGATGTTCTCTGCAGCCCTGTCCAAAGTGGCGGCTATTTTTCCTTTCCAGATGCATCATATGCACTCTTTCATCTGCTGCTGCCAGCTAAACTCCCCGAACAGCGTGTTGTGCAGCCAGTCTAAAAGGGCATGTTTGAATAATACCACAGGTCTGTGTTGTGTGAGATGACAGTCTGTTTAGACCCTGCAAGCCTTCTGTCACAGCACGGCAGCAAATCACTTTGGGGCTCTTTTTTGGGGGGTGGAGGAACTGCGAGGATGAGTACAGGATCTGTTGACCCGTGTTTGGTTGTTTGTCATGAATATTTAAATCTGTCTGAAGTAGGGCTGGGC